>VDFB02073096.1:0-32126 GCA_007258455.2 Sequoia sempervirens
TAGAAAGGGGGGGAGGAGAGCCATACCAAGAATGGGGGAGCTTCTCTTTCCCTTTCTAAGAAGAGGAGGTAGCTATTTTTTGTACTATTGGAAGGGCCAATTTCGGTTGTCCCTTACCCCTGGTCTTATACTTCACGTAGTTTTTGTAAAGTAGGTCCATTCTTGGAGGAATCAGACCAACCAGGGTGGGCCAAAAATGGTCTAATGAATATCTCCCATGGGACATCGAAGGTTGGTACCTAGTGTCATGCACTACATGCATGACACCTTCATGGGAGAACTTTAGAAATTTACAAATAATAGAGGCGATTCCATTCATGGGAGCTAGTCAAGGTATGCCTAGCTTCATCCTAAACAAATCTAACTTTGGAATGACATCGAAAACTATGTCAACAACCCTAGGTCCAACTAGGACGGACAAAGTTATTGAGCCATATGGTTTTAGACAAAGACCATCATGTGTACAGATGGTAAATTTTGTTTCTTCATACTTTTTTTGTGTAGTGAGTTAAGCCACAATGTCTCTTCTATAATAACATTCACTCGACTTGAGGGGTCTACTAAGAAGTTCAGGTCACAATGTTGCCACTATGGCAAGAAGGAATATAGAGGGGAGAGGGCTTGTTATTTAAGGGGAAGTCCTACGACATGAATGTCACATTCAACAAACAACTCACATGCTATTTAGTAGGAGTAACTGTGACCATGTTAACATAGGCCTCGAGTTGAGTGAAAAAATTGGTGGGATCGATAATCATGTTGGCAGAATGTGAGGGAAATGGGTCTGTGCATATTAGCAACTCACTATTTTCTTTCACCACTAATTTATTTGTTTTTTGTTACTTCCATTAAGACGAATAGTACCATCCTCGATGTGGTCCTGTATCTCATGACACAGGCACGTACAATGTTTGGTATCATGTTTGCTAAGCTGATGGTATTGACAATAGGTATTTGCATCATACCAGCTAGGGTAAGGTTCCTTAAGAGGTTTAGGGTTCTGCAAGGTTATGATCTCATCCTTCAACAAATTTTTCAAGATGGAAGAATAAGATTCTACTAACTTTGTGAACTTTCTGTTGTGTCTAAGGCTGTTATCATCCGCAGCAGCTACTACATTCACAATAGCCTTACCTTTCCTAGAGATTGATACAATGGACTTTCCTTCAAAACATGAGCATGAGGAGGATCTCTCGAACTGAACTACCATCTGTTGGTACTCTTGTAGGGATGCACACAAATGCGTGAAAGAAGGGTATTTCATAAGGGAAAACTTGTCCTACCAAGGCCTTTGCAAGTTCCCTATGAACACCTTCTGCACGTTAAAATCGAGCAACAGATACGAGATTTGTGAGAAGAGCACTTGATATCGCGTGATGAAGTCAGTAAGCTTTTCATTATGACCTTGTTTACATCAGACGAGATCTGAAAAGATCATCTTTGGCTTGATGTTAGCTTGGAATTTTTGTAGGAAATGGTTAAAAAGTTGATCAAATGAGAAAATGGAATTATCAGGCAAGGAATAGTACCATTCAAGTGATGTATCCTTGAGAGATCGAGGGAATAGTTTTTCCATCAATGCATCGTGATGGAAGAAATTTGTGCACAGGGTGTTAAAGGTAGATACATGAATTTGCAGCTCCCCTTTGCCACCAAATTTTTTGAATTTAGGAATCTCCATTCCTTGAGGGAAGGGAGTGTTCAAAATTGCAACCGAAAGTGGGCTATGTCAAAAGAAGGATTGAAAGATAGGATGGGAAAAGGCTTGGGAGAGACTCACTAACTAGCTCTACATCATACCCATATTCTGAAGAAGAGTGTTCAAAATAGGGTCACTAGAAGAAATAGGACCAGAGGAACCTCCTCCAGAACTGCCATCGAAGCCACCACCAGATCCACTGGTGTGACCACAACTAGAACCACTATCGGAGTCACTGCCACTAGTAGGGCCCCCGTTAGATCACCTCTACTTCCAAAGCCACCACCATGGCCTCCACCAGAACTACCTCAACCAGCACCGCTTCGGCCATCAAATCCACTACCACTACCAAAGCATCCACCACTCATCCCACAAAATCCTCCACTGCTAGAGGTGATAGGAGTGAAGCTAAAAACCAAGGGGATCTTGTTCACTTTGATAGTTTTATATCTTTCAGAGGTAGAGGGGATGCTGATTGAGGGTACGACATAAAAAATGTAAACAAATGTGGGAGGAATCGACATTCCAAGCTATCTTTCATGATCTTCAAAAGTGGCCCCTTGTACAATGTTAGGATTGTTTGGAGGAGAACATGCTTCAGTCATACTAGAGAGACTAGCTAGGAGTTCTATGCCAGCTTGATCTTTTCCATCCATATACTTTATTTCGCTAATAACCCTAGTAGCCCTGGCCATCTTCGGCTCCTTTTCTAAGTGATTCTCCAAGACATCTAGTCCCTTGCTAATAGTAGAAATATATTCTGAAGGAATATGAATGACCTTGTACTCATCCACTAATAACGATGTAGGAGATGTAGGAGGAGTGGGGACATTGTCTATCTCATTAGAGATCCCTATCTCACCCCTCAACAACTGCTCCCGTGTGGCAAGACCAATGGTAGACCCAGGAAAAAGGCTTGTGGAGAAACCAGTAGTGACCTTCGTCTGCTCCATCGAAAGGTGTCGTATAATTTTCCTAACAATATACCTAGAGATTGTAGACTAGGTTGTGATGCTCATAAACCTTCACAACACTTAGGGGCACAATGATCACAAGGTACAAGGTAAAAGCCTCAACACCAACGAATGAGTAGGCGTTGGTTCATGTTAGGTTCACCAAAAATGTAAGAGAGGGGGAACAACCACATTCAAGGCCCTAGGTCATGGAGATCCAAGAGTGGAAGGCTTCCCTAGTAACTTACCTATCTCTAAAGGGGTTTCTTGAAATGAAGGATGAGAATGATAAAGACTATAAGGTCCTTCAATCACTCTGTAGACTCAAAATCTAGAATGGGGCTAAGTGAGCCAGTTTTTAGGTTCAATATTGTACCTTAGGTAGCTCTCTGCTTGAGGACAAAAGCATGGTTCTCAGGTGTGCTAGTGTTTATATGACTAGAGGACTGAAAATAAAGTAACAACCATCAAAAAATGAGCTAACAACCTAGCTAGCCACTTCTAAAGGAAAAAAAAACTATAAAGTAGGAAAGATACAAACGAATATGGTAAAGTAAGTATATGAAAACTAAGGTGACAAAGATAATCCCACAAAGATGCTTGTTCACCAGCTAGCTCCACAAATCATGTCCACCTACACACAAGAAATAAGGAAAATTGTTGGGGGCTATATAGGGGCCTACCTTAGTTAGACCCCTGTTTTGGTGTTTCCATGTCCACAAATAGCCAAGATAGAAATAGTAGAGAAATATATGATAAAGAAGTAGAGAAGGAGAAGAAGCAAGTAACACTACAAAGCAATATTAAGCTACTCAACCAAATCATAAAGGAGAGGAGTGAAAATTATTACCACCTCTACCAAGAGCTCACTAGCTAATGGAGGAGAAAAGAGGACTTGAACAGTCACCACAACCTTAACTATGATGAAGGGAGTCTTTACAAAACCTCAAGCCCTTACTGCAATAGCTTATTCCACTCCTTCTCTATGGAGTTGATGGAGTGTTGTTGTTGCTGCTATGGAGTGCCAAAGTGCTACTTAAGAGTGAAAACGAAGGTTGAGAATGCTTGAGAATGTAAGAAGTGATTGCTAGAATGCTTAGAGGGTGAAATGGAATGAGAATGGATCAATTTGAAGGAAGAATAAGCAAGAATAAGGCATCTTCAGGTCGGTTGGTCGAAGAGGGACATTGCAACTCGTTCCCAATGAGAAGTGTAATGCCTCTTCTAGCTTCAGACATAGCAATCCGTTAGGGACGTAAGCGCGTTGCATAGATGTCTGTGAATCGTGCGAGCTTCCTCGATAGTTATTCTTCTACCAACGCAAAAGATAGATGCCAAGTGGAATGAAGGCAATGGGATGATGTGGAATTTCACCTTCAGATTTATTTTTCTATGGTGAGGGAGTGTAAAAGGGAAATTTGCGTAAGGGGTGCAAATTCGCACCTATACATTTACAATGAGCAAATGCTCAATAAATACTTTACAATATTTACAAATATAGAAAGGTTCTTAAAAGAAACTAAAAGAAGATCGACAATGATCTTATCACCAATATAATACAACAATATTACATAATTGAACATTAAATAAATAAATATTAAATATTATTTTAATACCCTCCCTTAATGCTCAATCTATTAACTACACCAAGATGACCCCTAAATTTTGACAAACTTATCTATATTGAGCCACTTGGTGAGAATATATGTTGTCTACTCCTCTGTCAAAACATACAACAACTGAACTGATATTTCTTCAACAAGCTTCTGAATGTAGTGACAATGAGTATCCACATGCTTGGTTCTTTCATGAAAGACTAGATTCTTGGCAAGTTTAAGAACTCCTTGATTATCATAGAACAAGGAAGTCAAACCTACTTGAGATATTTTCATATCCGCAAGCATCTAGCAAAGCCAAACTACCTCACAAGTTGTCTTAACTACTCCTTGATACTCTACTTCTGTCGAGAAGAGAACCACTACCTACTGCTTCTTACTATTCCATGTGAGACTGCAGTAGATCCCAAACTAAACACATACCTAGATTCTGATTTCTTGTCATCAACCGAACCTACCCAATCCGAGTTTGTGAAGCCACTGAGTCTAGGATTGTGACTCCTAGTGTAAAGAAGTCCATAATCAGAAGTACCCTTCACATAACGTAGCATTTGCTTTGCTGTTACCCAATGATCAACCTTGGGGGCTATCATGAAGCATGAAATGTAGCTCACTACAAAATTGAGGTTAGGTCTAGTGCTAGTGAGATAGATTAGGCTACCCACTAGTTTCCTAAACAATGATTCATCCACTATAGGTGAGTATGAATTAGCTGACAACTTGATCCCTTTTTCCATAGGTGTGGAGGCAGGTTTGCAATCCTGCATTAGGAACTTATCCAGGAGACTTCAAGTATATTTGGACTGGGAGATAAAGATACCACTCTCGGTCTGCCAAACCTCAACACCTAAACAATAATGCAAAAGTCCCAAATTTTTCATGTCAAATGTGCTACACAAATCCTGTTTGATATTAGCAATCAAATGTGTTGAGTTGCCAATAATGATTAGGTCATCCACATATACAACAAGAATAAGGATATCACTACCAGTATGTTTGACATATAGATTAGAGTTATATGGACTCCTTTGAAAGCCATGATCTGTGAGGCACTTGTCAATCTTGATGTACCAAGCCCGAGGAGCTTGTTTTAGATCATAGAGTGCTTTTACCAATCTGCACACCTTGTGTTCTTTTTAGGCAACCTTGAACCCTAGAGGCTACGTCATGTACACTTCTTCCTTCAACTCACTATTGACAAAAGCACTCTTAACATCCATCCGATGGACTTTCCAACGAAACTGGGTTGCTATGGCAAGGATGAGCCTAATGGTGCTCATCTTGGCTATAGGAGCAAAAGGCTCCCCGTAGTCAATTCCTTCCTTCTGTGAGAACCCCTATGACGAGATGATTTTTTTGTACTTTTCAAGGGTTTCCAGATTTGTATTTAACCTTATACACCCAAATTGATCCCAAATTACTAGTTTACAATTTTTGGCCAAATTGGACACTAAACTATTTTTGAACTAAATCTCACTTCGGGCACCTATAGTGGCTAAATGCGTCGAAATTTTGAAGAAGATGATGCAAATTAATTGATTTGTGACATTTTGTTTGTAAGATTCTAAATATATTTTTTTTTTCAATTTTTTGGAATAAGATTGCACTTCCTTCCATCTCCTTTGAAAACTGGTTTTTTTAGGTAAACACACCATTTTGGGGAGTGATGCTCCTTTGGCCCATGCAACATAACTATTTTTTCATGAAGGATATAATTCTAATTTTATAGAATTTAGATTTGTAACTACGATATCTAGCACTTTCATTTGGTTTCATAGTTTTTTATTGAATATTTTTTCCTTAATCAAGTTTCAAAGTCAAACCAATTACAATTCAAACATAGGAAAACTTTATACAACATAACTTTTTTTGTATGTATCAAAATTCTATTTTTTTGTTGGATCAAGGACTTGATATCCTAGTTCACTAATTTTTGTCAAAATTCATTTTTTGATAATATGTTTATTTTCCACATGTATGTGTGACGAGGAGAGCTTCATTTTCAATGAAAAACCTATGAACATTAAACTAAAAAAGAAAATACATAATAAAACCAAAACATATTAACATTATATTCATTGGCTAGCTAAGTTTGGGGGACTAAATAGTTGGATCTATAAAAGTCTCCTCCTTTTTGTTCTCAGCTCTCCCGAGCTTTGAAGGGAAAAATTTTGGAAATTTTTTTGCTAGAGGAGAGGGAAAAGGGGGTTCAAATGAACCTAGCTTCAAAGCAAACCCCCTTAGAGGTTCAGGGCGGGCTCCCCTTCGACTAATTTTTCTATGTTTTTCATTTTTGGGAAATGTGGAATATGGTGGGACCCAACATTAAATAGGTTCGCTTGAAGGGGGGTTCGAGTGAACCCCTTTGGGTTTGCTAGAACCAAAAGCTTGTCCGAACCCACAAAAACTAAAATTTTCTTCATGGGGACAATTTTTGCAATTTTCCTTCCTCATTGGAATTGTAAACGAGTTTTGTGGGTTTACCCACCCTTTTCCAACTAATGGGATTCTTCCCTAAAGGAAGATCAGAAAGGACCCAAGTGTGATTTTTCTGAAGACTTTGGTATTTAGCCTCCATAGCCTTTTCCCACTCAGGAATTCCTTTAGCATCTGAATATGTCTGAGGCTCATAGACACTATGAATGTTGGCCATGAGATAAAAATTAACTGTATGCTATTTTTTTCTCTTGTTTCTAGATGATCTACCCTCAATGAGCTCATAATCATAAAGATCACCACTAGTTTTAGCCCACCATTTAGGCTGAAGAGTAGAAGTGCTAACATCGGATGTAATAGGAGGAGCTAGAACTGGTTGTAGATCTAGAACAGGTTCATCAAGTGGAAGATCAATATCATTTGGAGGAAAATCAGGTTGAGCATCATCAAAGGAAAATTATTCAACATCCCTCCCATTAGGTGAGCCTAACAAAAGACGTTCCCAATTCAGAAGCCTTCAAGGGCTGATCCTCAGAATGTTGAACAGACCAAGAAAGGTGAAAGGGTCCTCGTTCTTCATCAAAGACAACATCCTGACTGAAGATGAGATGATCAATGTCTACATCAATTAACCAGTAAGCCTTATGGTTGTCACTTTACCCTGTGAACATAAGCTTTTGACTCTTGGAATCCAACTTTGAGTGCTTGGAATCTAGAATCCATGCATATGGTAAAGAGCCAAATATTTTCAAATGACTGATCCTAGATTTTCTACTACTCCAAGCTTCCTTAGGATTCTTTCCCTTGACAATGTGGGTAGGAGACCCATTAATGAGATAGACAATAGTGTAGACTAGTTCTGCCTAATATTTGTTAGGAACAACCATGTGTTGTAACATGGAGTGGGCCATCTCAACAATTGTATGATTACAATACTCTACAACACCGTTTTGTTGAGGATTCTAGGGTATGGTTAACTGATGCTTGATTCTATGTGTATCACAGAAGTTGGAGAAAGTAGTAGAAAAAAATTCCCCCCCCCATTATCTAACCTAAGAGTGATTATGCAACAACCAACCTCTTTTTCTACTAAGGCCTTAAACTTCTAAAATATAATAAGCACATATGATTTCTATCTAAGAAATTACACCCACATTTTATGACTAAAATCATTAACAAAAAGTAAGAAATACCTACAACCAGTAATAGAAAGTGTATTCATTGGCCCATATACATCAATGCGAACCAACCGTAGTAGCTTTGAGGCTCGCCATGAGTCACCATCACTGAACAATGTCCTATGCTACTTCCCAACCTAACAAGCTCCACAAACACCATGGTTTTTAGTTTGGAATTCAGGTAAACAAACTACAAGTCCCTCTCGAGCTGGCTGAGATAGATAGTGCACAATTAAGTGCTCATACCACTAATGCCAAAGATTGCTAATAGCAGAATTTCTAGTTGCCATGGCTAACTCTAAAGAATCTCCTATATCCACAAGTCTATATAGACCATGATCCCCAATACCAACAACCACTATGGTGCAAGTCACCTGATCAATAATGGAACATTTAGCGTGTACTAGATACCACATCGAACTAAGGAGAGTACCACATAATCTAACTAACTAAGAGAAGGTTCAGTTCCATGTCAGGAACACAGTATACATTAAGGAAGATGAGATTCCTCCCACCAGACTGAATCTGAATATTTCCCTTATCAATAACTATGTACTCTTCACCTCCTCCAAAAATAATTGAGGCAGTGAAAGGAGAGAAGTCTGTGAACCAGTCATGTCGACGTGTGAAGTTTCGCGAAGCACCTAAATCAATGTACCAAGCAGAGGACTTCACATGATCTGAAATCCTTTTATCCATAAAAGTGTAAAAGGTAGATTCCTTATGCTCAGTGTGCTTGGAAACATCCACTTTTTGCTGAGACCCTCCCTGCTTCTTATGTTTAGAAGCCAAATGTTGAAGACAATCCTTGTTCATATGACCATACTTGTGGCAGTAATTACACTGAATGTTCTTTTTCTTAAGGTTGCTCGAAGGTTGACTTGAACCCTTTTGCTATGAAGGCTAACCTTTCCCTTTGTTCTTAGGTTGAAGTTTAGCTGCAAAAGCTTATTCTATAGAGGACAGTGAGGTACTACTACCAAACTGTTGTTTCTAGTGATCCTGCTACAAGAGGATAGTATAAAGCTTTGGAAACTTCAAATCAACACTAGTGGATGTAATTTTGAGGGTTTCAACAGAATGCTCATATGACTTCGGTAAAATTTTAGAGGTGATTACTAACATGTCTTCTTCCTCCATCTTTTGACCAATTGCCTCCAAGTGATGACAAATGTCGTGAATCCTTCTTAGATGCTCCTGTAAGGACATTCTCTAATCCATCATGATGGAGAACAACTAGTTTTTTAGAAAGAATGCATGGCTCTTGTCGAAGGTCTCATGCAAGTTTTTTAGATGCTCCCAAATTTTGACAGCTGATTTTTCGGATAGAAGCTATGGAGGTTGATCATCAGTAATTGGAAGTTTAATGAGCATCGCTACTTCACGATTTTTCTCATCAAAATTTTCTTGGGTTTTATTTGTTGTTGTGGGACAAGTAACATTGTTGAGAACAATCTAATCAAGGTAGCAATATTCAAAGATGGTCATCATTCACTAATTCCAAGTATTATAATTTTTGTTGTTGAATCACTGACAGCATTCCAACATAATGTTGGTCAAACTCGCCAACTTGCACACTTTTTGAGGCACAAAAAATAAGGAAAGTAGAAGAGGAAATGAAATAGATTGTACTAATCCCAAAAGATTGAAGCAATATTAGGCACAAAAATCAAGACAAATCTATTGCCACAAATTTCAAGGCACAAATTTTGAGACACCTAGAAAATTCTATCAACTACCCAAAATTCTTCTCGAAAATCCCAAAAGGAATCTTGAACTAGAAAAAAAAATTGGCTCTAAAAACAAAGGATTTTTTTGAAAACCCTAGCTCAAATTTGGTAGAAGGTAAATGCAAAAAAAATGGCACCCAAAAAAGTACAAAAATTCGTGCACAAAATGTGCAGAACTTAGGGCATGTTGAAAAACGTGTCACAAAAGTTAGGTCGTGCCCAGATGTGATAAAAAAAATTTAAAAGAAATGTCTCAAAAAAATTTAGAAAATGCAAGATTTTTCTTCCCAGAAAGATGACTTTGAGCAGTGACAACACATGACTAGGAAGTTCAGCAAAATCATGCACAAATACTCTGAAAACGCAACTTAGAAGCAAGAGAAATCATGGCCCTAAAATGAAGTCGCATTGCACAAAGGGTTTTAAAAAAATGCACTAGGAGAGATGCAAAAAACACAAGCAAGAGATCTACAAAGAAAAATGTGATGAGACCAGTTGAATCTTCACAGACAAGAGCAGAAAAAGGTTGTCAGGAAAAGACATCTTCAAATTGTGTGGGTCAAGAGAAAGAATAGAAACACGATTCGTCAAAACCTCATGTGAATGCAGATGGAAAAAGCCAAGTGCGATTATTTCTTCTCTTAAAACGTCTTCCAGACAAAATCCACAATTTTTTAGAAAATCAAGAACTCAATTTTCAGACCACACAAAAACACGATTTTTAAATTTCTTATAAAATCACAGTGGCACCTAAAAAAGATTTCAGCTCTGATACCATATTACGCAAGTAATTGGTAAAATATTTGATGTTATTTACAATGAGCAAATGCTCAATAAATACTTTACAAGATTTACAAATATAGCAAGTTTCTTATAAGAAATTGAAAGAAGATCGAAAATGATCTTATCACCAATATAATACAACAATATTACACAATTGAGCATTAAATAAATAAATAATAAATATTATTTTAATAGTAGAGATAGATCTAGATTGGGTTTTCTTGGATTTGGAAATTGAGTACATCAAAATTTGCCAACAAATTTATGGTTGATAGTCCTACACTTTCCATTGTCCAAAGTTTGTCACTTATGATTCTATCCTTTTTTGAGGTGAACGAAAAATCAATCAAGAAGAAAACAAAAAAATGAATGTTACTTTCCTCTATCTACTATTGAAATATTAGAGGAAAGATCTCTAGAGAAACTTTATGTAAACCTTATGTCAATATGATGAATACTACCCTATTCTCTCCCACTCCCTCTTCCTCTCCCACTTCCTCTCCCTCTTCCCTTGCTTATAATATCTATTCTTCATTTATTTGCTTAATTTTCACCAAAGCATCATTTTTTTGTTAATGGCTTCCACTTCGAAACACGATCCATTTTTAGTACTTGAACCTCCCAACAAAAAGATAAAATCCTCCTTGACTGCAAAAATGTATGATGTATCATCAACCATCGAGGCCCAGACGTCAAAACAACTTTGGCTCAGGAGCTCTACGATTCTCTACCTGAGCTGAGAGATTTTATTCCTTGTGCCATAGAGAATGCCATATCCTCTGCCATAGTGCACATAGCCATTTTATCACTATGATATGCAGAGTCTGCGTGGTGCTTAGCTTAGCGTGCTTTAATGTTTCAAACCAAAGCTAGAATTATTCCCCTGTTTTACAATGTTGAGCCTTCAGATTTCCGCTTTTAAAAATGGAGTTGCCGATGCATTTTCCAAACACGAAGAGGACAAATATCCTAAACATGACATTCAATAGTGGAAAGAATCCTTGAAGAACATTTCATGGCTCAAGGGATACCAACTCAGCAGACAGAATGAGTAAGACATCCCCATATGCTTCCCATCCATATATTTTGTTAAATTTTCTTTCTAAGAGCTAGTTTAATTAGTCTAAAAATAGTTATCATTAAAATCAACTATGTAATGAGGTACTTTCTTTGGAAAGCTTCAAGAAATCAATTTGGACTTTCTTTGTTAGCCTGGAGTAAAATCTGTGTAAGTAGAGAAGAGGGTCGCTTAGGGATTAAAGATGTTTAAAATTTTTGGTGAAGCTCTGTTGGCTAAGTTGGTGTAGAGATTTATATCTCACATATAAATCTTGGATCCATATTTTGAGACCCAAATATCTCAATAGTGTTCATTCTCGTAAGTTTCGGTAAATTTGACTATTGCAGAGTATTTTATAGTGTTTTTTTCTTTCCACCCAAGTGTGGTTTGGATAGCTTATATTTGTTTGATTTGAATATCTTTTATTCTCATCCGGAGAGGTTTTCTTTGGCCTTTTAGCCACTTAGCAGTGGCTCCTCTATTTCCATTTAGGATTCACATGCACTTTAAAGTTCCCGAGACACTTTGTTAAAAAAATCTTAGTGAAGTTGATAAGTTGAGTTAACAATTTATCAAATAGAGATAAAGGTAACAATGAATGTTAATATAAGTAGTGGAAATGAATGTTGGTATGATAAGCATTGGATTCTTCTTTTGTTTGATGTAAGCATGTGTGTGACTATAATAATAGGTGTCTTTGTGGTGACTAGTGATAGTGAAGTTGATATTATAATAATAGGTGTCTTTGTGGTGACTAGTGATAGTGAAGTTGATATTATAATAATAGGTGTCTTTGTGGTGACTAGTGATAGTGAATTTGATATTATAATAATAGGTGTCTTTGTGGTGACTAGTGATAGTGAAGTTGATATTAAAGGTCAAATTGATTATTGTTAGTGGCTTATTCTAGTAGGTTAGGACTAATGACTAATTCTTGTGAGAGGAAAAATATTTGTGTCCTTTTTATACTCATCTAACATGTGGTCTTTATATGTAAGACTCTTACAATGATGTCTTTATATACACAACACTTACGCAAAATTTGTCTTCACATGTGAATTTTTCCACAGAGTTGTTGATGCATTTGAGTATCTTTGGGTCCCGATATTCTTCTAGGAGGTAGTAGAGATAGATCTAGATTTTTTTTTCTTAGATTTGAAAATTGAATACATCCAAATTTGCCAACAAATTTATGGTTGATAGTCCTATACTTTCGATTGGCCAAAGTTTGTCATTTATGATTCTATCCTTTTCTGAGGTGAAGGGAAAGCAATCAAGAAGAAAACAAATAGGAAATGAATGTTACTTTCCTTCATCTACTTTTGAAATATTAGAGGAAAGATCTCTAGAGAAACTTTATGTAAATCTTATGTCAATATGACACCTAATAATTTTTTTTTCATCTAGATGCTCGATATCATTACAAAATGTGTAAACTCCATGTCAATATGCTGACTGCTGATTTTTGTTCTAATATAATTTCTTTGATAAACATTATGATTGTAAAAACTTTATATAAACACAATGCCTACTAATTTTCTTTATTACTAGTTGTTGTTGGAATACTATATTACATCATAAATTCATTGTAATGTGTTAATATACTATTATTAACATAAATAATAACTCTTATAAATGATTGTGATATTGCTATCAAGATTCAATCGTGTAGTTTTACGAGTCAAACTCATTGACATATGTTTCATGAGTAGTGGTTCACAAGAACCCATCTCTCATGATACTTAGCACTCATTACATCTAGGTGATGCTCACAAGGTGAATCATTGGGCCTTCGAGGGAGGTCACCCACCCCAGTACTACTCCAACTCAAACATGCTTAACCACAATTAATTGGTCTGATACAACTGATCCGATTATACGAGGTATATATTTTTGCCTCCTCTCAATAACGGATCGCCCATTTCTTCTTAATTCCAGCAAGTGAGAATCATGTGAGTCAGAGCAAAGGAGGATTATAGTGGCATATAGAGATCGTCCAAAGTGTGAGGAAAAATGCGAAAGTGGAGATGTTTCAGGGGAACATAGTCAGCTACCAAGAGTCCCAAACCTACAACCTAAAGCATGAAAAGATGTCGGAAAATCACATCCAACCTCTGCATAAATAATGGGGTAAAAATTTGTGAATCATAGTCTATAAAATTCTAACATGGGAAACCATAAATTGTGAAATATTATCCATAACCCTATCACGAATATTAAGCAAAACTCCACACACAACAACAATAATTCATGCGATTAATCTTTCTTACATTTTTTGAACTTTTGAAGGCAATGAAAAATGGAAACAGCTAGAAAATTAGAATGTAACGGGACTTATCTCTTTTCTTACCGTTTTTAACTTTCAAAACAAGTGAAAAATAAAAAAATTAGTAACTTTCTAAACAACTAGTTATGGATGATAAGCATCATCTATGAATGGTGCATCCTAAGCGTTGGATAGACGGTGCCATCTGCAAGTGCGTGTAAACACAGCCAATGACTTTTGTCTTCGTTGACTAGGCGACTGATTTCACACTTTTCTTGCTTATTGCAAGAAATAACGTGGAAGCACACACTCCATAAACTTCAGGTCAATGGTTTATCGGCTATTCCTCTCCATACCTGAAGCACTGAATTCCTCGTTTTCAACATATACACTCCCTCTCCCTCTCCCTCTACCACTCCCCTTGCTATAATATCCATTCTTCATTTATTTGCTTTTTCACCATAGCATCATTTTTTTGTTAATGGCTTCCACTTCGAAACACGATCCATTTTTAGTACTTGAACCTCCCAACAAAAAGATAAAATCCTCCTTGACTGCAAAACAGTATGATGTATTCATCAACCATCGAGGCCCAGACGTCAAAACAACTCTGGCTCAGCAGCTCTACGATTCTCTACAGCAAGCTGGGATCCGGGCATATCTAGATGATCCAGAGACTGAACTGGGAGATTTTATTCCTTCTGCCATAAAGAATGCCATATCCTCTGCCACAGCGCACATAGCCATCTTATCACTGCGATATGCAGAGTCTGCGTGGTGCTTAGCTGAGCTTGTTTTAATGTTTCAATCCAAAGCTAGAATTATTCCCCTGTTTTACAATGTTGAGCCTTCAGACTTCCGCTACATCAAAAATGGAGTTGCAGATGCATTTTCCAAACACCAAGAGGAGGACAGATATCCTAAACATGACATTCAACAGTGGAAAGAATCCCTGAAGAACATTTCATGGCTCAAGGGCTACCAACTCAGCAAACAGAATGAGTAAGACATCCCCATATGCTTTCCATCCATATATTTTGTTAAATTTTCTTTTCTAAGAGCTAGTTTAATTAGTCTAAAAATTAGTTTTGTATTTATTATTTTAGCTTTTATACTTCTTCCTGGAGAGAGAAAGTGTTGGGTTAGTACGTCTAAAAACAGTTATTAAAATAAACTCTATAATGAGGGACTTTCTTTGGAAAGCTTCAAGAACTCATTTTGGACTTTCTTTGTTAGCCTAAATCTGTGTAAGTAGAGAAGAGGGTCGCTTAGAGATTAAAGATGTTCAAAATTTTTGGTTAAACTTTGTTGGCTAAGTTAGTGTAGAGATTTATATCACATATAAATCTTGGATCCATATTTTGAGACCCAAATATCTCAATAGTGTTCATTCTTGTAAGTTTCCCTAAATTCGACTATTGCAAAGTATTTTATAGTTTTTTTAAATTCAAGTGTGGTTTGGACAGCTTATAATTGTTTGATTTGAATATCTTTTATTCTTGTACGGAGAGGGTTTTTTTAGCCTTTTTTATACTTGTTTAATTTGAATATATTTTATTCTTGTCCGGAGAGGTTTTTTTCGCCTTTTGGCCACTTACCAATGGCTCCTTTCTTTCCGTTTAAGCTCTGAAGTGGTTTAATGGGAACTGTTTGTGGTGTTGTTTCTAAATTCATTTCGTCGTACAGGGGATTTTTGAGGATTTATAATTCTATTTCGAAAGATAACCCTGATTTTCTTACTTTGGCCAGCGTCATTACTTTCTTTTGGCTTACTTCTATCTTGGGCACGACTTTGAGAGCTTTCACAAGAAGGAATTAAATTGCTTCCATTCTGATATGAAGACTCTGATTTCGGTTGTTTATTTTGTTAGCGGGGGTGGAAATTTTCTGCCTTTAAGCTTTGGAATTGCTGTGTTTGGGCAAGAAGTACCTTATGCAATTGCATTCCGTATCTCCCTCTACATGGCTGTTGTTTGTTTTAGCTTCCAGATCTTGGTGTTGTAGACATTATACCCTGAATTGGGATTTCTGGATTGAAGTTTCCTACAGTTCTGAAGATTAATTAGAAATATGTGGGGTTACAGGCAGTTCAGTTTGGAAATTCTTATACAATGGAATCCAGAAATCAATTAGCAATAAATTACATTTGGTTCTGCTGTGGCAAATTTACCACTTGTTCTCTTCCTTTTCATTGTACAAGTCGTTATACTTCCGCTTCTTGCTATGCATTGCTTTTCAAGACTCTGGCTTTTTTTGTTGTATTGTCCCGTAGGCCTTTTTTAATTCAATAATTTTTTTTAATATTATCAATTTAAAAAGGAAAAACTCAATTACTTGCAACCTCATTTTAATTATATTTTTGTTTTTTTCTTTTTCTATTTTCAGCGATCTGTGTAAGGTGTGCAATGACGTCGTGTGCGCTGTGGTTAAGGAGAAGCAAAAGAGAAAAATTCCTTTTCAAGTTTAATTATTTTCAGGATTCTCATGTGATAGGGGCCGACATTTCAAATGGGACCAGAATGATTCTTGACAAGTATCTATATGTGTGTGATTAATGAAGAAAGGTTATTAGAAAATGACTCCTGGATTCCATTATCTAGTAATATAGAGAAGGCGTTTTTAATGGGAGTGAAGGCAGGCAAAGAAAGGAAAACCCTCCACATATTGCAGAGCTTATTTACTCAATTATGCCTTCACAAAAGCGAATATTCAGAGGAAGATTTGCTCCACTTTGGGCGTGTTGAGGATGAGAATGAGATTAATCTTGCAGAGGAGCATAATAGTGGGGTTTATGATTATGATGATATGTCTGTCTATTTAGAATACGATGAAGAATATAATGGTGGTGGTGGTGACGATGATGATTACTAGTAACTGAGTTTTAATTAAAAAAATTTGTGGTTGTAAATGAGATTATGAATATTTTAAAAGAATTTTTTTTTAATTTTTTTTAAGGGTATCTTATATAAAATAATTTTTTATTGGTTGATTTTAATATCTAAAAAAATAGTATTAATATATTTAATTAGTCATAGGTTACATATATTGTGAGATTTGAGTCTTAACAAGTTTCACATCTGCAAATTACTATTGAGTCATCGGAAAACAAGTTTTAGGTGTCATTTAATAGTAAACCAATTGCCATCTAATGGTAAGAACCTCCAAAATCTCACTTATCATGTAAAATCCAAAGAAACATTGATTTTCTAACTAGATGGAAACATTCTATTTCCATTTGCAATGTTTCTTGTCAATTTGATGGCAACTTTTTTTCTTAATTTGCATTGCTTTATGTTTTAAATTTGTATGAAAAAAATCTAGATTTATCTAAGTTTATTTCATTCCATTATTTAGCACATACTATTAATTGTTTAATCTAACCACATACAACTAAAATTTACAGCATATGACACCCATACACGCCCATGCACAAACACATACACTCTAGCATATTAACATAAATATAGTATTCTATCGTCCCATTCCTTCAACCTCCTTTAGATGCAAGTGCTAGTTATATTAATTCTTATTACAATCAATCAACATTTTTTTAATTTACTATATCATTTTTAAAATACTATATATATATTATTTTGGTAGTTTTTGATAGTATATAAATAATTTATTATTTGTGTTTTATTTTATTAGTGTCATTAAAAGAAAAGTTAAGCTAATCAAGCATAGATTGAAAGAAGTCATTGATGGAATTAAAAGTTATGTGGATAAGTAATGTAAACTCTTAGAGAGTTTGTAGTTGGAGACAAAGTTTTCTTTTGTTTTAATTTTTTAGTGTGCAATTTTTATTACTTTGGTTATGCCTATTTTAACTATGATATTGCACATGTTTATTAAATTCACTCAAATTGCATGTTCTCCTTCTTTCATGAGATTCCTTTTTTTATCCTCATAGAATTTCAAACTTGAATAAACAATCCCTTGTTTTTTGTTTCTATGTGTTATCCTCATCCTCGTTGGATTTGGAAACTATAAAGTCATTTATAGTATATTTTTTTCTTCTTCTTCAATGAACTCAATAGCTTCTCTTGTGAGCCCTTGATGTAGATTCATTATCTTATTTTTGTTTATGGATAACAATTTTATGGTTTAAATCTCTCTTCAATTTTTTTGGGTTATCCATCTACTTCCATATTTCTAACATGATATTATAGCTCATGTTTTGATAGTTCTTAAATACTAGAATTCTTGATTGAAAGATTAGAGTTTTCTTTTACAAGAAATTATGAATCCCTATTTTCTCTTCTCTTATATTTTTGAATGATCTAAAGAATTAGGAAAGATTTATGAAAATCTAGTAATCTTTTGTGTTACATGTGTGTTCGATAAGATCTAGATGATTACATATCTTCTAGTTAAATTAATGGAATTTTCATCTATTCCAACATGTCTGAAAATATTGAGGATGTTAGAAAAGACATTCATTTCAATAGAATTAGGAGATTCTATGAGATAGTAGCAAACAAGAGTTTGAAGCTTAGATCAAGAAGATATGATGTTTTGACAGCATAAAATTTAAGCATGCCATGTATTTGTAAAACTACTTTATCAAATTAAATCACACAAATTAAATATACAAATAAAAAGGGAACAACCTTAAATATGGTAATCTATTAAGGATATAAGATTTCCACAATACATATTGCTTCTTCTTGTTGTTTTTGGATTTGATTGTGTGTGAATTTTTGCATCATACTTTGTGATCCATTATTAGGATTGTAATCTATATAACAATTTTAGAGGAGAGTAAGTGGTCCTTTTTTCATTTTTGAGAGATACACATGTATTCTTAATCAAGTTTTAGAAAACAAAAAGAATCATTGTGAAAGATGAAAACAATGGATCTTTATACAATTATTTTTGTTCCAATAGTTGCTAATGAGTGTGGCAAGTAATATTGTTGTCTTGTGAATACTTGGGATACACTATTGATCTTAAGTATTCTCTCTAAAATTGGTTGGGATTATTCAGTCTTTGTTTATACATTCTATGCCACTAAAAGTACCTTAGGAGAATCCTAAAAAGTGCCTTCCCTTGATGTGTTTTATAATGAACTCACAAAAGAACATGACAAGTTGGTTTAAATTGGAACTATAAAATCTTATAAGTCACATGCTTTGGTTGAAAGTCAAGGCACTGAAGATTGGAAAGATAATGGAAAAAAAAGTAAGAAACAAAAGAATCAAGGAGAGAATTCTTCAGATGTGTCTTTGTCTACTTCTAATTTAGACACTAAATCTTCTTCAAATTAAGAAAAATATAAGAAGGAGAAGGTAAAATTTGCTTTTTGTTAGAAACTTGGTCATAATGAACACAAATGTATGAAGAAACGAATTGATCACCTCACAGATCTTCTTGACAAGAGTAATAAAGGGGTTACTGAGTCTCCATCTTCCTCAAACCAATAATCTACAAATAAAAAGGAAAAAGGTCATGCTATTTATGCTTCTACATGAAATGAGGAGAAATAATGGTGGTGATCAAAATGGAGACTAATGATGCACCCTAATTTTATCCTAATTTCATTCAATATGTGTGCTATAATGTGCCAATGAATAACATAAATCAAATCTAACCCAACTAATATTCAAAAGGTAGATATACAAAGGGTAAATTTTTTTGTACCTTTCACTAAAAGTTCTTTTTCAGTCCTCACCGAGGACTCATTCGCCCTATGGAGAATGGATCCTAGCTAGGGCTCCAGAAAATCAGTTTTTGGGTTCTATTCCTCTTAGTTTGCACTCCCAAATTCTATTTGGTCATTGTTGGAAAGATATAAATAAATCTCGTAGCTTAGTTTCCATGATTTGATAAATTTTCTTGCAACTTTGACAATTTTGAAACTTTCTTCAATTTTTCTCTTCAGTTCATCTTCAACATAAAACCTACAATCACACATCAAAGAGAGAAAAATGTTGTTTTGTTAGGGAATGGTGGTTTTCCTTGGTCATACCCCTTTTTAGTAATTAAACCTTAAAAGGAATGAAAGCATGAAAGGAATGATGAATGAAAAAATGCAATGTCCCAACTCACCAATCCTCAATTGATACCTTGGGATGTAAATTTGCAAACTAGCATGGAGTAGCCTCAATGAATGTAGATCTTGATCATGAAACTTGATTAGAACAATTCCTTTGAATATGCTTGATATCTATATCTTGAATGCTACATCAACACATTAGCTTAAACCACATGCATGATGCAATACACCTTTGACATGATAATAGGAATATTGGTTGTTGTAATAATCTTCAATAACCTTCCCTTGAATACCTTAGAAATTCTCTTGAATGATATTGAATTATCTAGCTTGATATCATGAAGTATCACAAATTTTTTACCATGAAACATAATGAAATAACCTTGTATTTATACATAACTTTAGATTAATTCCCATAATTTAAATATCAAGAGATAACATTGATTTATGGATTTCAAATCATTAAAATACCACAAAAAACATATCCCAAATATGGGTCCTAGCTCTAAGTGAGGACTCATTCGCCATGTGGAAAATGGGTCCTAGGGCACTTACATAGGACACACATCAGATAAGGTGAAATATTATGTAAAAAATAGTGTCCTAGGACCTAGTAAGGACCCATTCGTCATGTGACTAATGGGTCCTAGGTCACCAACCTAGGACACACACCTAAAATTAAGTGTTGTGTAATGGCATTTATGAATTTTAGGTTTTAATTCTCATAATTTACATTAATTAGGCTTAGATTTGAATTAAATGGGTCAATTAAGGTAAATTAACCTCAATTAATTAATAAAGCCCTAGCTTAGTGTGAAAGTTTAAAGATACACTTTACAACACCCTAAATAAGGCACCATTTAGTCTATTTAGTTTAAAAGGGCCCTAAGCTTAATGTGAATGTGTGAAACACATTACAACACTAAATCAAGGCAACATTAGGCTCATTTTAATATTAATTATTCCTAAATTAAGTGAGAAAAAGGGATACCTTTTTTGTTGCTACATTTTCCCCCACTTTAGTGAGAGTATGACCGCATGTAAAACTCACATAAAGTAGAAATTCAAGACATTTATGTATGCAACAATGAAAAAGATTCATAATCATTCAACATCAAAGACCAATAATATCAAGCCCATATTTTCCAACACGATGTGGAACACATCTAAGCTATCGATTTTGCACTCACTCTGAGGTAGTGAAACTTTAGGCCATCGACTAGGCAAGTCTTCCAATAGGGAGGCAAATGAGAGAATCATCTTAGGCGTATATACCATATCAAATATATCCTTCTAGAAACTTCAATAAGGTACCACAATGCTAGGAAAGGGTCCATAGGAAAGCAAGGTTTGTTATGTTAGGTTCCCTTGAATTTAGGTTTTTGAGCTCCATAAGGCTTAACAAACTATGTTATGCCAAACACCTATGAAAATAGGGAAGGATCCACAAGCAAGCAAGGTGTGTTATGCTTGGTGAAATTTACTAGGTTTGCATTCAAGATTCACAAGGTTATAAATCTACATTATGCCAAACAATTATGAGCATTGTATATAGGGTTTTTTTCAAAGGGACTTTTCTTCATTCATGTAAGGTCTTCTTAGGGATCATCGTGCCTAATGTCTTCAAGAGAGAATAAATCAAGACTAAAAGTTCCACAACTTAAGGAATGTAGTGTGTCGCATCATTTCCACTAAGAGGAAAGTCATATGCTAAGAAATATTGCACTCTTGGAGGACATAAAACCCAATGAAACCACCAAGAAAAGGATGCATCACATCATGGAACTGTAGCGTAGAAAAAAGTATTTCATGCTTGATTTGGGAATAATTAATGATAAAATGGATTTAATGATGCCTTAATTTAGTGTTGTGAGATGTTTTACACATCCACATTAGGTCGTGGGCCCTTGAAAATTGAATAAAATGCATTTACCAATATCTTGTAAAGGTGTTGTAAAGTGTTGTAAAAGACTTTCACACTTTTCTAGACTTTTATTAAGCATCTAAGTCTCATGGACCTATTTTCCCCTTAATTAAATATTATAAAATGTGTTTAATTACATTCTCACATTAATCTCTAAGAAAGATTGTAAATTAAACCTAATCTTAATCTAGTGTTGTAATGTGTTTTACACATTCACATTGGATGTTGTGCCTTTCTAGGCTATGTGGACCTCATTTTAATGTTGTAAAGTATATTTAATCACACTTTCACATTGAAACTTGGTTCTATAGCCCTAATTACCCTTCATATCATCATTAATAGGCTCCTATGACCCCATATTGTCCATCTGAGGCTTAATTTGATCAAAGACCTAATAAAATCATCATATAGACTTGATTTCTTCACTCCCCAACATCCCAGCTAGCAAAAGATCCCTTGTGGGACTAAGTCACCCATCTAGGTGAATGAGTCCCATCTAGGTGGGACTAAGTCACCCAGCTTGGTGACTTAGTCCCATTTGGGCCATTTTCAAGGTTTGAGGGGGAAAATTTGGGTTTTAAGTTTAATTTTCCTCCATGTCAACCTTGGGGATAAAATTAATTGGAATTTTAGGTGGAATGCTTATATAAACAAGCTTATAAACCCTAATTAATAGTTCATTCATTATTCATTCATCATTCATCATCTCTCTCAAGTCAAGCAAGGTAGGGTTTTAGCATTCTAAGTCATTAAGATAGTTTTCTAAGGCATTCGAGGGTAGATTCTTCATCGATTGTTGTAGAAATTCTAGATCTATCATCATGGAAATTTTATAATTCATTCATTTCATTTCCATGCTTCCTCTTATGCTAACATTTGGTTTAATTACCTAAAAGGGGTTTGACCAAGTCAAACCCCTATTCCCTAACATTCAACATTTCTCTTTCTTTCTTTGTGTGTTTAAAGATCTAGGTACCTTGAAAGCTTGGAGATTTTTGAAGAATAGGTTGAAAACTTTTTGAAGATGTCTCCTTGTTGGCTAGGTCAAAATATTCACAAAAAGTCACTTATAGTGTCAAAGATCAAGGTTTCAGATCTAGATACCTAGAGGAATAGAAACTGCAAACCAAGAGCTTCCATTTCCACTTTTAGATTTTTAGAAAAGCCAAAGTGGACTAAGTCACCATCAATGGTGTAGTCCCACTACTAGGCCTCAAAAATTGGTTTTTTACAGTTCTAAGTACCCTTTTGTCTAAAACTTTTTTTGGCAAAATTTCCCCGAAACAAGACTAAGTTTCCCAACTTGGTGTAAGTGTCCCAGTGGGATTTAACAGTGAATTCTACTAGATTACAAAGCCCCTCTCCATCACTTTCTAGCTTCCAAGTGCACCTCATCAGTTTCATTAATTTTTGTTATAGTTTGTTTGCATTTTTAGTTCATTTTGCATATCACTATATGTTTTCAAACATTTTGCATTTCATTAGTTTTGCATTAGTAATCAATCTCTTTTATCAATAAATTACATCTATTACATTCCCCTTAGATAGAATTCAATCATATTTGCATTGGAATCTCAAGGGATTATGCTTGAGTGAGCCATTAAGACTTTTGGATACCTCTCTCCTTTTAGGTGAAAAACCCTAGAAGTGTAAGAGTCTCCTAATACAAAAATCTAAGGTTCAAGAACATAAAAAATTTCAAAAGATATTATTGATATATGCCCCCCACTTCAAAGTGGTTTCTAAGACCATTTTTATGAATAATTTATTTAAAGTAGCAAGTGTTCAATCCTAAGACATGAGAGCTTCCTCAGAAAGCCCTATGCCAAGTCATATGTTTCTGAAATAAAGCTACATCATGAAAAAGGAAGGAGGGATTTCCCCAACTATAAATAAGGGATCTATGGATTTGGGTTCAGTACGTCTTTTCTACAATGTTGTTATAGAGCTCATAAATGTCATCATCCCCCAAATACTCATAGAATTGGAAGAATAACACATAAAGATTGAAAATAAAGAAAAAACCTTTCAAGTCAACAAGGAAGAGACCTAAATTTCTGAATGCCTTGTGTCATCCCCAAAAAGGAAAACAAAAGACAAGTGAAAAAGGTAAAAATTTTATGACATATAGAAGAATGTAGATACATATAGAGGAATGTACAAAAAGAGAGAGATATTGGAGTCACCAAAAAAGTACTCATTTTTCCTTGCTTGATTTGGGAATAATTAATGATAAATTGGAACTAATGTCACCTTGATCTAGTGTTTTGAGGTGTTTTACACATCCACATTAGGTCTTGGGCCTTTTTAAAACTAAATTAACCTAACTTTGTCCTAATTCAATGTTGTAAAATGTATTTATTTACACCTTCACATTAAATTTGGGAAGCCCGTAAATCAAGTGGACCTAATCTAATGTTGTAATGTGTTCCACACATTCACATGGGTTTTAGGGCCCTTCTAAGCTAAATAGACTCAATTTTTCCTTAATTTAGTGTTGTGAAGTGTATTTATTTACACTTCCACATTGAATATTGGGCCCTTTTACATTTATGACCTTAATATCATCATTAATAGGCCCCTATGACCCTTATAAGAAGAATGTACAAAAAGAGAGAGATACATATAGAAGAATGCACACATAGAAGAAAGTAGATACTGTGTCGTAGAAAAATGGCCCCTTGTCATTTTCATGGCCTTTTAGGTCTTGTTTCATGGTGTTTGACCTGTTTTTCTCTAATTTTATGATGTAACATGCCTTGAACATGCATATTTAGGTACTAAAATTCAAATAATGATGTCTTGTGAAGGTGTTGTGAAGTGTTGTAAAAAATTTCTACATTCTTCTAGTTTCTATTCATTACAATTTACCTAAAAATCACCTTTTCACTCATCATCAAGTCCTATTTTTAAGTGTTGAAAAGTATTTTTGTAGACACATAAAAATGTCCTAGAACCACAAACCACATTTTTCTGTCTTATCATATTTCTTCTATTGTCCAAATTCAACTATTAATTAAATAATTCTTAATTAATTAATTAATTCACATCTTTTACTCTTTCCTGATTATTTAAATAAATAAACTTTATTTATTTATTTAAATACATCATTAATATCTAATGTCTTCTCATAATTAAATAAATTTCTCAATTTATTATTTATTGGTCACCTTCTCCAATTAAATAATTATCTTCAATTATTTAATTGTCTTATTTGACTTTTCCTCTAAATTTAAATAAAATCATTTATTTAAATTGTTCCACTTTCTATTTTCTCTTTCTTAGTAAATAATTTAATTTAATTATTTACTGTCACAAGACCCCACCCTTTTTAAATTAAATTAATTTTTAATACAAAATAACATTTTCCTCCATAAATCAAGTAATTTCTAATATTATTTGATTTTTCTAGATACCTATTTTTTTGTGACAATCTTATATTCTTGTCACATGCATTGTCAACCCTTGATTTGATTTTCTCAAATTAAATATTTTCCACTCATTTCAAATTTGACCTTATGTTGCCCTAACCCCTAATTATGGGTTCTCATATTGAATCTTGTCCATTGATTCTGGGCATTTTTCAAGTTTTAATCTTGGCCATTCACCTAAAATTGAGTTTTCATGTTTCCCTCCCATCTTCTTCATTATTACTTTGGGTTTTTGTTTATTTATCTTCTCATATGCTAACCTATATTTTTCCCATAGTTACATTAGTGAGCCCGATGCCAAAATCATGACTTTTTGTTTTTTCCATACAACATTTTTTGTTTTGTAGGTACATGTACAAAACTATGCATTCACAGTTTTTTGAGCTGCAAAGGTTCTGTCGCGACACATTTTCTTTTGGGATTGGCACATCTGCAAGCCTAAGTTGCATTTGACAGATGAAATCATGCATTTGACCTATTGCAACAAATCTATGGGCTTGAATGACACATTTGAAGTTGTGACACATTTGACAGATAGAATGATGCATTTGTTTCCAAATTTAAACCTTTGGCTCTGAGACATATTTGATGTGCAGAGTGACACATCTTCCATCCTGAGATGCATTCAATTGACAGAAACCCACATTTTCTCAACTGTGACACATCTAAGATCTTGAAGGACACATTTGCAGGTTGAGATGAATATGTTTTGCATATCGATGCATCTGACTGGTAAACTCCAAATTCTACCCTAAGATGCATTTGACTGGCATAGCGATGCATTTGCTTTGTTGCAACACATTCATCTAGTAAATTTTTTCTCACTTTTCTTTCATATTTTTCCAATTTTTTTATTTCAAGCAAATAGTTTAGGGGTTTTCTAGTTACTAATCTACTATTATAGCATGTGACATTAAATTTTAGTGGGTCTAAGACATCTCTTTAGCAACTACTAACAAGTGGTTTTGTAAGTTCGATTGTCCAAGATTATGATTTTGAAACACTTGTGTTTGTTCTTTTTTAGATTAGAAAACACTTCCATTACTGCTTTAAATAGAAAATTTTCTTATCATTTTCTTGATTATTCTTGAAGGTGGTAGGTGATTATGCTCTCACCTTGTGCAAACTAGGTGATCAGAAAACTAGACCCATCTATTTTTGTGTCACCACGATTCAATAACCAAAGTATCCTCTCCCCTTATGCACATGTGTGATCTTGGGTGCAAGAGAAAGGATTATTGACTCTAGGAATTGGGTTTTCCTTGCTGGGAAAACTTACTCACCCCAAAGCAACTCAAATCGGCAATGAAGATCTTTTTCTGAGCTATGCCTGACTGGTATATAAATGTGAATCCTCATGGAAAACTTAGGATTACAAGTGCAGATGTGTCACACGAACAAGTGAACTCCCCAAAACCCTATTGAGTGTAACCTCTTCAAGTTGGAGTTCCTCCTTATCGGAGCTAATCTTGACCCATGTGTGGCCACTCGAACGGGGGTCCCAAACTTTTTTTTTTGTGTAGTTTCCAAAATCCCTTCTATTTTCTAGTGCAACAACATTCATTGTGAAGGAATCCACGTTCTCGCAATTCTTAGTAGAGATGATCAACCTGCCATGGGATTTTTATGAGGGTTGGAAGCTTGGTTGACCTGAGAAGTGAGTGCACTATAAGGGGGAGCTCGTGTGGCCAAGCTTTTGGATTCATCCGCTAAGAATAAGTGTGGTTGGGGAAATCCACGTGGAATCTAGCGAATATTGTCCTTGTCTAACCTAGGATTGTGCTTGTCTTCATTCTCTTTATTTTCAAAGACAAAATATTGTGTTTGCCAAGTTTTTTCTAAAAAATTCAAACAAAAAAACACCATCTCACAAATCTAGAAATTAACATTTAACTTGAGACAACTTCAAAATTCAGTCAAAATTGCAAACAAACTAGACATTCATTATGCCTGCAATGTATTTTCTATCTTGTGCAACACATGTGCTTTATTGAACCACATTTGCAACTTTCTATGACACAATCACTCTGATAAAACACATTTGGTGATTTTTGAACTGCATTTGAATCTCTCTGAGTTGCATTTGCTATTTTGTGCCACATTTGACAATCACTATGCCACAATCGCTTTGCTAAGTTGCATTTGATACATTTTGTGACACATTCGACTATGTTGAGCTGCATCTGACCTTCTAAACAATGCAATTGCTTTACTAAACCACATATGATATCTGTAGAGCCCCATTTTCTTATCTTGAAATGAATTTGACACATTGGAACACATTTGTGACCTGAAACAACACAATTTCCTAGCAAAAAAAAAGTCACTTTCCAAACCTAAGTCCACTGTCAATAAACATTTGTCATGTATTGTGATGCATATGCCATTTTGCAACACAATTCTTGCATAGAACGATGCGTTTTCTATTTTGAACTACATTTGACACCTGAAATGACACATTTTCCTGTCATTTTAACAAATCATTGTCACTGTCTAAGTCTGAAACCAGGCATTTTTAGTTAGTCTTTAAACACATTTCCTTAGTGGTCTCTATCCAAAATCAGAAAAATTTAGGATTGCATAATTTAGGCTAGAATCATACCTTTGCATTGTCATCCTGTCTTCCATTGACCTTGATTTTCTTGCTAGTCAAGTTGAATACAAATTTCCTCATAATAGACAATACCAATAAGCCTTAGAATTTAAAAGATAATTCCTCCAATCCAAAAACCAATGTCCTTACCAACAACCCATAAATCCTAATCCTCCATCCATCTACCCTCACCATCAAAAGTCCCTTAACACAAATCCCTCCATTAAGTCACAACAAACGTCTAATTGTCACCCTTATCCTAACCTTGACAAGGGAAACCAACTATCCACTAGTCCATTCCAAGTTTCCACGTCATATCCTAGTCCTTCACCTATCAATCTCATTCAAGTCTCCATGTCCTATCTTGGTCAACCATCCACCAACTCATGTCAAGTCTCCACATTATACCATATTGATCTAGTCCAAGTCTCCATGTCCTATCTGAGTCAACCTTATGTTATTCCATTCCATGTCTCCATTTCATATCTTATTCATTCACTAACTATTCCAATTCAAGTCCCCATGTCCTATCATAGTCCTTCATCCACCAACCCCTTCCAAATCTCCATGTCTTATCCTAGTCCTTCATCCATTAATACTTTCCAAGTCACTCCCTCACAAGCCACATTTAGTCATGAAAATTCTATCATGGTCCAAAGTCAAATCCCATTGTGTAAACCAGAGGATACATGTTGAAATGAAAGCCCAAAGCATGACACCATAACATCGACCTCATGTCAAGAACAAGGTAGTCCATCCCATGACCCTATCTTTAAGTCCATTCAAGAAGTCCTTCAAGATAATCACGACATCTAAAATACACCTATCCTTTACAAAGATTCCATTCCCAATCATATCATCCAAAACAACCCCATCTTTGACCAAGACAGTACCATTGACCAAGAAGTCCAAAATGATCAACTTCATGACCTTTATGCCATTCATGATCAAACACTTTACAACCCTATTTAGGCCTCGACTATTGACACTTTCCAAAATGAGACACTCACCTCCATGGGACACGTAGATGATCTTCCTCCAAAACAAGAGTCCTATACTTTGGACATATTTGCAAATGATCAAGCTATAGCTTATTTTACTGGACTCTATGGAAATTACCATAAAGACAATTTTTACATTGACTTGGAAGCATGAATAGAATCATTTGAATTTGACATGTCACAAGATCAAACCAAAGATATCAGCTAGAAAGACATCCATCATGTCAATGAAGCTAAGATACCCTATCAATTAAAATCATCTAGTTTTATTAGAGCAAGCTTTCTCATAGATGAGAACATTCCAAGTGATAGTTTCCACATACACAATGAGGGGTTAGCATCTATCTTGCAAAAGAACAAATACCCCATGGTAAACTGAATTTTTCAGAACATGTAATATCAAGGCAAAGGATTAGGCATACATGGCCAAGGAATTCGAGAACCAATACAACTTCAAGAAAATTACATACATCAAGGTCTTGGCTATTCTTTAGTCAACAAATCAAATAATGTCAGTGGTACCTCCTCGATATTGGGGGCAACCCTGTCAAATACAAACATCAAAATGGAGTATCTGAGTATTCCTTGTCATAATATTTTTGTCGATACCCCGTCCACCCACACCACAAATCGTCATTCCATCATGAATAAATCTTCCCTTTGGAACCAGCAAAAAAAAAAATCATACAAAGCAAAAAATAAAAAATCAAATGTCAAAGGCCATTGAATCAAGCAAAAATTCAATTGGACAAATGAAGTTAGAATGGATCCCAAAGACAAGTGGATCAAGCAAAGAAAATATGTCAAAAGAAAAAGTCAATCACAATGTGGAGCTACAAGACAAGAGGACTCCCACATATAACAAATGTGCACCTCCTTCGAAATGGTCATCAAGCAAGGCATATAAAAGTGTTGGTTCCAAACTCCATCCCAAGTTTGGAAAAAAAAATTGATTCATCTAAACACCCAAACAATCTATCCACATCTACCATCATCCATCATAATCCTACATCTCGTCTAAAGTCCAAAAATACCACATCACAAATTTTCTAGATCTTGGCAGCAACTCTTTACCAAAAGAACTCTAATGGCACTTTATCGCAATGTTTGTATTTTGATAAGGCCAACTCTAGTATCAAAAAGGACCATAATGACATAAAATAATTGTGTACAAGTGCTACGATCCTGACAAGGAAACTACTTCAGAAAGGTCATTATTGGCATGTCATGGCACCAATCTCTACATTGGCACCGTAAAAAGCCACAGAATAATCAGTGGGCATCCAAGGTGTCACGTAAATACCAAAAATAAAAATAAAAAATTGAAAAATCCCAAAAATGTCAAAGAAAATAGTAAAGAGAAAAATTTTGTCCAACGGTGAAAACCTAACAAATAGGCACCCTAGATAAGTACCATGATGAAAACCTAGCAAATAGGAATCATGTGTAAAATAAATTGTCTATGTGGAATTTTACACTTTAGGGCAAGTTGTTTCATTTCCCATTCCTTCCTCATGACATTTACGTTTGTCCATATCATTCTCGTCCATTTTTCCCACCTACCTTAGTCTTGACATAAAAAAAGCACACATAAATCATGCTTTGGGAAAACTCTTGACATGCCTATCCTTTGGTCATACACTATTCACGAAATGTGATGTCATTACTTTCATAACCTCATTATCCTTATGCAACATAGTCCTTGAAAATCATATGACAATTCCATTAGTCTCATGTCCCCTATCTTTTATCAAAGTCCACCTATCATCCTTTCATGTCTGTCACCTATCTTGGTTTTCCCTTGTCAAATGGTCTAAGGATACTCCATCATGCCATTCAGTCTTGAAAAGATGTCACTCCATATGCAATGACACTAGTCAATCCAATCGTCAAACAATGTTGCCATTATCATCATCACTTGTCAATTGGTATTCAGCTTGATTAGGGGCACAATCATATTTGTCCTTGGATTATCATGCGTAGGCATCATTTACATGCATCTGTTGTGATCCTCTCAAAACATTCAAAAAGTCCCAAAAAATCAAATATTCATCAAAAAGTCCAAAAAAAAAAAAAATTCATCAAAAAGTCCAAAAAAATCAAATATTTATCAAAAATCGAAAAAAATCATAAAACGTCAAAAATCGAAAAAAATAAAAACATGCCAAAAACACAAAAAACATTCAAATAAATGTCAAAATCTCAAAAATAGAGTCAAATTTAGTCATGCCAGTCCTATCAGTCTTTGACATTGTAGAACTATGTTGCTTCTATGACTAAAACCTAGGTAAGGCCTCTATTGATGTGTCCTTGAGGCTCCCTAGGTCAATCTTTAGCATTCATCATGTAAGTCCAATAGTGTCAGTCCCATCAAACATAGTTGCGTTAGTCAAATAAGTCAAACATAGTCACCTCGATCAAATAAGTCATACATAATCAAACTCGAATGCAAGTCAATCATTGCAAATGTCAACACCAAAATCAGACAACATAGCCCAATCAGTCATATAGTCAAAACCAGTCAACTTTCCAAAACAATGTCAATCTCACCACCCTTCGGTCCTATTCAAGATGTGTCCTTAGAATTGGACCTCATCAAAATGTCAATTTCCTTTTTTAGGATGTGTCCTTCCTGACAATTGGCATCGTCAAACCTTCAAAACCATCAAACTATCGAACTATCAAACCATTGAATGCAAATAATTAATGTTTGGCAAACAAACATTGGCAAACACAATTAAATGGTTGTTAATCTTTTTGGTCTATTTTTTCTTATCTTTTGACTATTTTGTCTATTTTGTCTTATCTTTTTATTGTTTCATCTCTTGATCATGTTACAAGCTACCTCGAGGATGTCTCATGAAGGATTTAGAGGTGCGATGATGTCTCATGACCTTTTTTTTTTCTTTGACTATTGTATGTGGATTATCTTGGCAAAAAGACGAGGGCAACTTCGCTCTTAGTATGAGCTAGGACATTCCTTGTCTGCGACCATTATTTTTGCAAGTGGATGACCTTGCACACCTTGGTCTATGTCATACCATGGTGTTTGTTGTCCATTTGTCTCATTTTTACCGCGTAATGATGATTCGAGCAATGGCTATTAATTCTTATGGCCAACGATGATGTGCCATTTTTACTTCCCAATGATGATTTTTTGCTCATCCCACCCTTCTTCCTTTTCCATCTAACATTTCTTCTAGTCTTCTTGTCCATTTTCAAGAGTGCACTCATGTTCTTGGAACCCGTCTGTCCTCTCGAGAGGGCATACCGCTACCTCCTCATCATTCTTCCTCATCCTTTTTTTCACTGGGAATATTTTTAACTTATTTTCTTTGTCACAATGTGACAAGCCACATTATGACAAAGAGGGGAAAAATGTAGACACATAAAAATTTCCTAGACCCGAAAACCACATTTTTCTATGTCTTATCATATTTCGTCTATTGTCCAAATTTGAC
>VDFB02073097.1:0-12382 GCA_007258455.2 Sequoia sempervirens
GAGAGTGTGAGAGAGAGGTCTAGAGCATAAGGGATAAAAAATGAGTGAGATAGAGAGAGAAATATGATACAACTTGTTGATTACTAAAATTTTACCTCTTAATTACTGAAATTTGAATAAGTCTAAAATTTGTGAGATCTTCCAAAAATTATAATTTGCATTATAACTATTAGACATCCGAAACCACTCAAACATCCTGAAACTATATACATGAAATATAACTTAAAGTAGAAGAAAGTAAACATCCATATGTAAATGTCAACTTATACTTAAATGTTTATTTCATGTATATAGTTTCCCTAAAAGATAACAAGAAGAAAGAGAAGAAAAAAAGAGAAGAAAAAAATTCAATGTACACCAAAACGTGAGTGCGTTATAACGCGCTTGTGTTATGGTGATGCTATTTTGAATTAAAAAATGTGCATTTTTTGAATTCAAAAATGTGCACTTTTTGAAATTCAAACAATAACATGAGCGTGTTATAATGCGCTCGCATTATTGGCTCAGTATGACCAAGCCTAGGCTCAGTAATTACCAAGCCATAACGCAAGCACGTTTTAGTAAAACACGCTCGCGTTTTCACTATTTCGAGATGAAAAATTGAATTGGCCACTTTTTAGCTACCCATCTTTCTACACCCGCCCCCCATTAAATTTTCCTAAGTGCTAAGAGGATGTTGAGGAATTGGTGGAGTTTTTTTTTGTGGTTGTTGAGGATTTTTTTCGTGTGCTTGTTGTTGTGGTTGTTCAGGATTTTGAGGGGAGGTTTTTAGGTTCATTAACATCTCCTACAAATTAAACAAATGAATATAAAAAATAACCTAAAATTTCCTATTTAACAACAAATTCACAAAATAAACAAACAATGCTTACTTGTTTGACATCCTTGTCGACATGGCGACATCATGGCAATGAAATTGCAACTTTAGCTCCTTCCAAAATATGAGCGCGTAAATGAAGGGTTTCTTGGCCGCAGACAACAAAAAACACAGTGAAAATGAAATGATGTCATTTGCTTTTTTTGTTTTAATAAGCTATTATGTGCTCGCGTTATAACGTGAGCACGTTATAGGCTTGATGTGACCAATCTTTTGGCTCGGTCACACCAAGCCATAATGCAAGTGCGTTATAATGCGCTCACATTATAGCCTATCAAATTATTTTTGAAATTTTGGCCACAATTTGGCCCCCCATATTTTTTCACCCGCCCCCTAATTAATTTCTTACTAAGGGACTTAGGGGACTTATTCACATGTTAAGTTTACTTAGGTTATAAGATTCCTTCTAAAATTCTTAATTTTCATATCTAGATCTTATCTTATCCTAGGTTGTTATGAGTTAGTTGTCTCATGTGATAGGTGTAATTAGGAGAAAATCAGATATAAAACTAAAATAGAAATATATCAAATCCTAACTAGCACAATAGAGTATGAGCAAGCATGAAAATCACAATAACAAACGAATACAAACCCAAATCCACACTAAACTCGATTTATCTCCATTGCTCTTCTCCACCTGCATGAGAATGTGAGATTTTGAAGGATTGATAATGGAGGAATGTTGGTTGCTCAATTCAGCAGCATAACAACCTGATGAAAATGACAAATGGAGAATGATAGAGACAGATGGAAGATTGAAGAATGATTTTGACAGAGTGAGGATACTTAAGAATCAACCCCCCCTAAATGGATTATGAGAGGCTGTATTTATAGAGCCTTGATGTGGATAGAGATAAGATTTGATAAGATTCGATAAGGATTTGATTTTTTTGTTTTATTTGATCAAGGAGGAAATAAAACAAGATAAGATAAGATGTGAAAAGATAGAAAGATTTTTATTCTCTTTTAAAGGAAATAAATCCTAAAAAAGATGAGAAGGATAATTGATGAATTATCTAATTAAATAAATTAATTAGATACACATGAGTTTCAATTTTGGAAAGAAAGCGAAAAGATCTTTTTAAGATTTTATTAATTAAATAAATATTTGATTTATTTAATTAATGTTGAATTTAGATTTCATCAATTAAATAGTATAAATTTATTTAATTAACATTAGAAGAATTAATAGAAATGATTTAATTAATTAAATAATATAAATTATTTAATTAACATTAGAGGAATGGATGGATTATGCATAGGAAGAGAATAAATGAAATTAGTCAAATAAATAAAATTTATTTAACTAATTAGATGATGACATGGGTACCTAGGGAAAAACATACTACAAGATGTCTAAATGATGCAATGTTGTGACAAAGTGTTGCAAGAGGACATTTTAGGGTGTCTACATTTTGCCCCTCTTTGAGATGATGTTTGAGATGATGAGATTTGTGTCAAGTAACATCATCTTAAAGAAGCTAAGGTATGGATAGAGGAAAATGGATGATGATATCAGAATATGATGATGATGGAATGATGATGCCCCCTCGAGAGGATAGGCGAGTTGGACAAACACAGGTAGGCTCTCGAAATGAAAGGGATGGGTCAAGAACTAAAGATGAAGGAATGGATAGAAGAAGTGAAGGATGCATTATGTTGCAATGAAAGTGAACAACCATGATGTTTGATTAGCACTAGACGTTATGCACCAAGATATAAGGACCAAGGTGATGATTTGTCTCATTTCCCAGTGTAATACAAACTTGTCTAGACGTATGAGGAAGTAGACTTAGAGCATTAAAGTCCTAATGCACAAAAGGTATGATGTGACCTTAGATGCAAAGGATAGTGCAAAAAGCTATTCCAACATGCACAAGATATGAATATTAGCTAGAATGATATGGATTTGATACAAATTCAAGATAAAATGATAACACACACAAGCAAGCAAGCAAGCATACACAAATGATACAAAAACAAACAAGGAATTGCCCCTATCAAGCTGTAAATCGATGATTAATTGATTGATTGATGATGATGATAGTGTTGCCATTGCGGGGAACGATATATCCCTAGATCAACACAAGGATGACTGATAATTGACTGATTGACTTGGATTGATGATGATAGTATTGTCATTGCGGGGAATGACATATCCCTAGATCAACACAAGGATGATGATAATTGATTGGGTTTACAACAAGATAAGGATCAAGACCAAAGGATGTGATTGGATAATTTGACAAGATTGATCGACTTGATTGGTATGGATTAAGGATTGACTTGCATTTGTATTATTGCTTGGATTGATTCGATTGAGTTGATTGGATGAAATGGTTTTGATGAAAATGATTGATTTGGTTGAATGGTTAGATGATTGGATTGAGGTGAGGGATTGAATCGATGAAATTGGAAGAAGTAATTAGATGGATTGATTTTATTGCTTGGATTTTTGTTGGCTATTTGATTTTTTTGGTATTTTTGGGGATATTTTGATTTTTTTGTATTTTTAGAATATTTGATTTTTTTGGATTTTTTGAAATATTTTTATTTTATTTTATTTTTTGAAATGTTTGATTTTTTTGGATTTTTTTGTTGAAATGTTTTGATTTTTTTGGATTTTTGAAATGTTTTGAGGTGTCAAAGGATGAAAATTTGAGTAGCCTTTGTGCTAGATACCAATGACAAGGGGAAAACCAAGTCTAGGTGCAAGGAGATAGATGGGATTGGTGGATGAAAGGGTGGGTGATGGGATAAGGGATAAAAGGCTCATGATAGATGGATGGATGGAAAGGATAGGTCATAGTGAATGGAATGGATGTATACATCATAGGAGAGCAAGGATGTGATTTCCAAAGACTATGTCACATAGGAATAACATGCCCCATTCTAGGTACAATACTTAGGATTTTTCATGACAAAGCTTATGACAATAGGATAATGATAGGATTGTTTGGAAGGATGAGGTAAGTCAAGAGATACCCAAATCACTAAATCACCCATCTCCTACGCAAACATAGACTTAGTATTTTTATGCCTTTTATTTTGCTTGTGGGTTTTAGGAATTTGAGATTTTTGAATAGAGTGGGAATGTGAGGTGGAAGTGGATGGTTGGGATAATTGTGATGTAGATGCCTCATTTGACTTGCTTTCCTTTTTCTTAGGGACCCAAACCATTTTAGTTTTGGCCTTTACTTTTGGAGGTATAGGCTTATATAACTTTTTATATGTACTTGGCTTTGACATTTTGCATTGATGCCCTAAGGCATGAGGATTTTTAGGATTTTTTACTTTATAGGTAGAGGCATTGGTTTTTTTGCTTTTGAATCCCATGGGTATGGTGGAATGAGTGGAAGCTTCATGTTTATACAATATGTGTATTGATTGGTCATGATTAGGAATGTTAGGGTATTTATGGATAAATGGATAAGAGGATTAGATGGTAGGGATATTAGGAGTTGGAAGTAATGGTGGTAAAGTGGATAGAGGGATATTAGGAGTTGAAAGTAATGGTGGCAAAGTTGATGGTGGAAGGTGTATGGTCACATGCTTTTGACATTTGTAGGATGATGGAGGAGGGATGACAATATATGTTTTAGGTGTATGACAGGATTTATGATGGAAAGTCGACTTAGGATGCATGGAGGAAATACCAGCATCTTGAGATTGGTGTCCTTGGGGTGTATGTCCAAGGCCATAAGAGCGAGGAGGGAATTTGACATGGATGGGCTCCAAAATACCTTGTTCATGAAGGTATAGACCTTTACCTTGGTGGTTCATATTTTGGAGTGTGCAATGGACAATGGGACTAGGTGTAGGTGAAACACTAGACACGAGTTCTCTATTGGATGGAGAAGATGAAGCAAAGGAAGATAATGGTTGTTGTTGTTCTAAGGAGGAAAATTCATGAATGAGGGTGGAAAGACCAATAGGATATGATGGAGGACTTGCAATGGGGTCGATAGTGGGTGATGGAGGATCATTAGGATCTTGATTAGCATTGTGTTCACTTATATCCAAGGTATTTGTTCGATCTTCTATGTGTGCTTCAAAGGCACTTGTCTCATCATGGGAAGTGGATTTTTGCGTATCATGGATGGGTGAGGTGGCAAGCTCTTGACCATGGAATGCATAAAGTTGGCTAAGGGGATCATCATGGTCTTCTTGATCATAAAAGGGGTCTTGATCAAAGATGAAAGATTGATCATGAATAGCATTAGGTGTGTTATGAACAGAATAATTAGGAGGATGTTGATCTTTATGTGGATGAGGGGGTAATGTTTCCTCATGTTTAGGATTGTGCTCTTGACATACCTCATGACTTATTTGAATGGAGGTGGAAGGGGATGACTCTTGAATGGACTCAACATGTTCTAGATGGCCAACAACATGGAGACATGATGGAGGTTGACTTGGACTTAATGGGGAAGACTCTTGAATAGGCTCAAGGGGGAGACTACATGATGGGGTTGGAGGAATAGGCATGGTGTTTAAAGACTCTTTGGTAGGTTAAAAAATATGAGTTGGATGACATGGCGACAAATGATTCCTTTCTTGTAGCCCTTGGGTCACATCCTTTGTAGGTGTATGGGTGGACTTGGGTAATGTCATAGGTTTACTTTTGAAATGTTTGAATTTAGGGCATAGATTTGATGGAGGATTAGATGATAGTGGGGGTAATGGAGAGTTTGATGGATTAGAATGTGGAGAGGCCAATGGATTAGGACTAGGACATAATGGCTTAGGGATAGGCATTTGATTGGATAGTGGTATGATATACTTAGAGGGTTCATGACCTAGATTAGTATTCCCCTTGTGAATGGTTGCATTAGAACATGATGAAGTTTGACCTTGTTACGAGGTAGAACTTAAATTCACATGTTTTTTTCATGATGTGGCTTGATAGGTTGACGTGCCATTGACATACAAAGAAGTGGATGGATTAGATTGGTATGAGGTAGAAGGGGATGGCACATTAGGTTGAGGTAGCATTGGTTGATAATGAATGGATAGGGGGTGATGTTGTGGTTGTTGGATTTGACAAGTGGCAATGAATTGATTGGCTTAAGCTAGGAGGTGTTGGATTTGAGGTGATTTAATTTGTTGAAAATTTTGGAAGAGGGTTTGAAGGCTTTGTCTGGTTTGGTGGTCTAGGGGTTGGGGTATTTGGTGAAGTGTTTGAAGGAGGTTGTGAAGTTGGGATGCTAGGTCTTCTAATGTTGGCATGATGTTAAATGATGTTGACAGGATTAAAGAAATGATGATGATTAGGATATGACGTGAAATGACAAGATTGGATGATGTGGCAAGTGTTTATTGGAAGTTTGACTTGGGAAATATCAAACACAAGATCTCACATGTAAATGCATGAACACACACACCAAACACGATAAATTTGTCTTTCAAGATTAAATTTTATGATTAAGCAAAGACTTAAATACACAAAAACAAGACTAATGTGAGTCAAGTGGGTATGGCCAATTAGGTCTCAAGCTAGTCTACACAAGGTTGACTAAGGAATGATTTGGAAGAAAAATCCTGCCACATAGACGGGAGAAAGGGGTAACCCACCCTTCACCTTCACTTCCCAAAGGTATAAAGTTCTTTGGGGCTTAGCCAAGAGTGACAAGATTTTAACTCCCAAAAAAGCATGTCTTTCGATTCACACTTCAATTGAGGTCATCCCCAAGGGTGATGAAATCCCCTAGCAGGCCTCCTATGAAGGGTTTGACAAAAGCAAACCAAGTGAGGTGTTTGTGATCACACACACACTTGATTCACACTCGTAGTTGTTAATTGACCTTAGAAATGAAATGTGTGTATGGAAACAATGGAAGCACTTGTTCTTTTTAACCCAAAACCAAATGTGTAGGAAGACAGTGGTTAATTTTAGATCCGATTTTCAATATGTGATTGAAGAAAATATTCGTTTTAAGAGCCCAAATCCAAATGTGTGACAAACAAGATTAAGAGATGAAAGATTAAATGAGTGCACCCAGAAGTTTTCACTTTCCAATCTTCTATCTATGACTGATATTTCTGCTGCTATAGCTCCTTATGATAACCTACAAGATCAAAAAATGATATTATAATGCAGCCATAAAAAAAATAAGCTCATTAGAAAATTGCAATTTCAGATACATGTTTTTAACATAGCCAAATTATATTTCATTATTTGAAGATGTTATTGATCTGAAAAATAAAAAATCAAAGAAGAGATCCCTATTAATTTTCTGAGAGCTTTTCAAAAATGTAAAGAAGTAAAAAAAATCTCTATTTTGCACTCAGAAATGTGAATTTGTGAAAACCATATAGAAAATGAAGATCGGATTTTTTGCGCATTGTATTTGACCTCCAAATTAAATCTGTAAAACATAGACCCCCATTAGAATTTCAAGAGATCTCCAAAAATGTAATTTAAAAAAAAAATCGCAGATTTACGTCTAGAAAATCAATTTTATGAAAAAACATAAAATTACAATAACTCCTACAAAATTAACGATAAACCCTCAATTTTTTACTACAGTCTCTTGATATGATGCACAAGACTTTATGAAAATATTGTAGAAAAATTCACAGTTGTGTAGAAGATATGAAGAAATTTGTAAAACCTGGGGTTTTGACCAAAAAAATGGCAAATTTGCAACAAAAAGTCAATAAAACCTACAAAAAGAAAGGTAGATCAAACAATTCACATCGGGTTCACCAATGTAATTAGGATAAAATCAGATATAAAACTAAAATAGAAATATATCAAATCCTAACTAGCACAATAGAGTACAAGCAAGCATGAAAATCACAATAACAAATGAATGCAAACCCAAATCCACGCTAAACTCGATTTATCTCCATTGCTCTTCTCCACCTGCATGAGAATGAGAGATTTGAAGGATTGATAATGGAGGAATGTTGGTTGCTCAATTCAGCAGCATAACAACCTGATGAAAATGACAAATGGAGAATGATAGAGACAGATGGAAGATTGAAGAATGATTTTGACAGAGTGAGGATACTTAAGAATCAACCCCCCCTAAATGGATTATGAGAGGCTATATTTATAGAGCCTTGATGTGGATAGAGATAAGATTTGATAAGATTCGATAAGGATTTGATTTTTTTGTTTTATTTGATCAAGGAGGAAATAAAACAAGATAAGATAAGATGTGAAAAGATAGAAAGATTTTGATTCTCTTTTAAAGGAAATAAATCCTGAAAAAGATGAGAACGATAATTGATGAATTATCTAATTAAATAAATTAATTAGATACACATGAGTTTCAATTTTGGAAAGAAAGCGAAAAGATCTTTTTAATATTTTATTAATTAAATAAATATTTGATTTATTTAATTAATGTTGAATTTATGATTTCATCAATTAAATAATATAAATTATTTAATTAACATTAGAAGAATAATAGAAATGATTTAATTAATTAATTAGAGGAATGGAGAAATGAAAATGATTTTTAATTAACATTAGAGGAATGGATGGATTATGATTTAATTAATTAAATAATATAAATTATTTAATTAACATTAGAGGAATGGATGGATTATGCATAGGAAGGGAATAAATGAAATTAGTCAAATAAATAAGATTTATTTAACTAATTAGATGATGACATGGGTACCTAGGGAAAAGCATACTACAAGATGTCTAAATGATGCAATGTTGTGACAAAGTGTTGTAAGAGGACATTTTTGGGTGTCTACAATAGGATTAAGACACATACCACAATCTTATCTAATCTTATCTCTCACCTTGTCTATATAAGAAAGGTCATTGTACACTTTTCAATATACCTCATTATCATATTGATAGATCTTAATATCAAGAAAGCTCATTTCTTGCATACTCTCTTATGAGAGGAATCCATATTTTTTGCACGCGATATTGGGTATAGAGCTAGTCTTCAGCTCTCGCATGGTATTAGAGCCAAGTCTTGCAAATCGCTTCAGAGATTTGAGGGTTGAGCTATTGCTAGTGAGAGATCTTAGTTATTTTTAGTAAGTTTGAGTATGCTCTTACCTTGCAGCCTATGGTGATCTAGGGAACCAATTTTTTTTAAAAAAAATACCAGATTTGGAGGGTTTCTCTTTGTGGTTTTTCATTGCAAGTCATTTTTGGCTTGTTTTGGAGGAAATCTAAGCTTTCCATTGACTCTAGGGTGCCTAAGAATGTCAATATTGTCTTTCATTTTGTCAAAATCCAACATATTTTGTTAGATCTATGAGAATTTCAAGTTGGGAGGTGACTACTAGATCTGGGAGGGAGTTGATTTTTCAAAGAAATTTGGGCCAAAATAGACCCTACCATTGCATCCATAAGGCTCAAAAACCCTAAGATCATCTATCAAATCATCAAAATCGAAGATTTTTTCCTTAGGCCGTCAGAGGTTTTCTGCAAATTTTGTCACCTTTTTTCATTTGTACAACTATACTAATCCATACAATATGGTTGTGACAATCTACATAGTTAGCAGGTTGATAGAAAGGAATTGACATATTCCATAGAGAATATTCTCTACACATGTCAATTTATGGTCAACGTTTGCACATTATCTGCGTCATCTGTACATAGAAGGTACGACCTGTCGATGATGTTTTAAAATTTAATAATATATTTTATTAATCAATGTTTTTAAGGACTTTGGCCCCCGATCTTAAGGATGGTACCATGCTAGCTCCAGGTGCTTAGCAGTTGCTAATGGCGTGGGAACTCATCACCACTATGGGTGATTCCACTACCAACCCTCCACCTACCTGCTACTCCACAAGTGGTAGGATTTTATTTTGTAGCTATAGAGCCAACATTTATATTATTGACTAACCGCCAACCCCCAAGGGCCAAATTTTTTCACTTATTTAGTCTTCTAATGCCTAAAATTGAGCCTTTTTTTCTTTGGAGCATAAATTTTTTGCCTAGGTATCAAAATTTTGCAAATGAGATATCAACAAAAAGCTAGTTTCACATACTTTGTACTGGTGTAGGTCATTTTGTCAAATTTTGTTATAAGTATATTTTATTTGTAACTAAAGTGATTTTTCTCCTTTGGATCTCTAAGCTCATAAATTTGTACCAATTTATCCAATTTTCATGATTCCAATGGCAATTGAAAGGTATTCAAGAGATCTATCATTTGTTTCATGCACTTTTTCCAGGTTCCACCCCAAGTATAAATTATTTAGTTTTTGCATGTTTAGATTATTCACTAATTACTTGGACATACTATATTCTAGAGATTTTTTGTTTATGTGGGAGTTTCAATTTTAGTTGTATTTTCAGATTTGGGTGGTATCATATTATTTTGTGGATCATGTATTTGTCTATTTTTCTCTCTTGGAACTTGTGGTTATAATGGCTAAATTAAGGTTTGAGGTTTTAACTCCTCATAATTATCATACATGGAAGATAAATGAAAAATTTTCTCTGGTCTAATGGTTTTTGGTCTACCTTGACTGACCAACAACCTGATTTTTTCATAGAATATGAAATATTTACTCATAGAAAAAAATGTGATGAGGCTATGGGCCTAATTCCTATGCATATTTTAGATAGTTTGTTCTTCTATATTGAGGATTGTCCTACTCCTAAACAAGTATGGGATAAGTAAAAGGATTTATTTGTTTTAGTTAGTGATATTCGTGTTGTGCAATTGGAAGTGGAATTGGCATTACTTTCCATAGACTATTTTCTACCATTGAAGACTATTTGATAAAATTTAAATAATTAAGGTCTTAATTGGCTGGTTGTGGTAAAGACAAAACTGATAAAGAATACATATTACAATGATTTTTTCTAAGTTAAAAGATTCATTTGCATACTTCTCTACTTCCTTTTATGCTATAATGGATGGTTAGGTGATTCATTTTTCATTCCTTCTTTTGATATATTCTGTGATAGGTTGACTAGGGAACAAGCTAAGCTTATTCAACATGGTACACACTCTAAGAACCATGCTTTTATTTCATCATCACCTAAAGATAAAGGAAAGAAGAATTCAAAACCTAAGATAAAATCTAGTGATACTCCCAACTCTCCTATAGAGGATAAAACTAAGAAGGATAAGCCCAAGTGTGGTTATTGTAAAATACATGGGCATGGTGAACATACTTTCTATAATAAAGAGTAACTAGATGAATTGAGGCAACTTCTAAAAGAACATAACATTTATTTTCCTTCTAAATTTTCAAGTTTGGCTTCTTCTCCACAACCTCCATCTTCTGGACACATGGGTACTGCAATAATTTCTAATGGGAGTAATAATATAAATGATCATAAGATGAAATGTCTTCTTCTTGCTGTAACACATGTTGAATAGTCTAGAAATTAGATTCTTGACTCTGAAGGTTCATATCATATATTAGGACAACCTGATAAGTTTCCATCCTTGAAGCATACTTCAATCATGAAGATCTTCATGGCTAATAGTGTTTATTTGGATGTATTTGGTAAAGGAGTTATTAATGTGCCAAATGTTAGTTTTCCTAATATTCTTTGAATTCCTAATATTAGGCATATTCTTCTTTCAGTTTATTAGATAGTATGTACTGGTAAATCCATTGAGTTCAATCTAGATTTAGTACATTCATAATTTGCATACTAGACAACTTGTTGCAGTGGGAAGGGTTAACCATGATGCAAAGATCTACAAATTTTCTCATTTTATTCCTGATGGTGAATATTCTAAGGACCACTCTCCTAGACCAAGTGTGGGTAGTTGTTCAGATGGTGATTTTGGTGGTTGGTTGAACCTTGCTATTCATCAACCATTTGATGAGGTTCTATCATCTTCTACTTCTTCATATTTGAGTGTTAACTTGGTTACCAAGACTTTAGATGAGAAGGTTACATATTTTTTTTCAGATTTTCCTTTGCGGGATGGTTTCATGACATGTATATCAGATTTGTTTTGTCATTCCTCTCTGCAAATTTCGAAGACATTTTTGAGGGGTTTCTCTCCTCTTTGATCACACATCTTCTTTGGAGGTTAATATTGAGTTTCTATATTTTGTCTTCTTCTTTATTGGTTTCACACCTAATTTTGTTGAAACATCTTTGGAGACACTTGTTGTATCTTTAGAGATTTCATTCATGAAGCTTCTTCCCTCTTGCTTCTTCATGGAGATGGATTTTCTTCAACATCAACCATTGGATTTCTTTCTTCCCAGGGGGAGACATGTTTTTTGTAGGCATTGCATTATTTTTTGTCTTTAGATATTCTTCAGTGGTTTTGGAGCTACTTCATTATGGGGGGCTTTATGGTATCTTTCTATCCCTCTTATGGGGGGAGTTTGTAATATATATATATATGTGATGGATGGTGTACTTGGGGGTATCATAGATTCCTCCATATTTTATCACTTGATTGTATCTTTTCTCTCTTTTGGAGAGGTGTTTTTCCCACGTGTGTTTTTTCTCCTTTTCTTTGTTTGTGAGAGATTGCATTCATATTTGTACATGGGTACCTAAAATGGCCTCATAGCTAGGACCTGTCTTTT
>VDFB02073098.1:0-11883 GCA_007258455.2 Sequoia sempervirens
GATAATATGTTAATGAATGTTAAAAACTGATATTTTTGACAACCATATTTTTTATAATATGTAAAAACTGAAAGAATGAATGTTATATGTTAATGAATGAATTTGAATATGTTAATGAATGAATGTTATGTCATTAATGGATGAATGAATGAGATGTTATATGTACAGTAATGGATGGTGATATATGAATGTGAATATGTTAATGAATTAAGTGGAATGAATACCACACACGTCTCATTCATCTCCTTTGAATTGTCATATTCACGTTCACTTCTTTTCAAAAACATCATAATTTCAATCTGTCATATGTGCATGCTTAACTGAAGTACTGTTCAAGAATCTTCACAATTAGAAAATAAGTTAAAACCTCCGACTCTATTTAGAAAATACAGATACCATGTGTTTCCAAGTCAATAAGCAATGCAAATGTTTATAAACTACAAGAGATATAATTTGTTATAAAACCCTGTTTCTTTAAATTATTTTCATAGTGGTTCTAGCATTACCTACCCCGTGCAACTTTCATAACCAATATGAAAGGAACAATAGATAAGAAAAAAGTGCAGCCTCATGTCTGTCTGTCTCATCTTTTCCTTTCTTAGCATCTCCATGTCTTAAGCAATCCATTCTCTTTTGCCAGAAAGACACTACAAAAGGGAATCTACCTCATAGAGATAAGGATACAAGGATCCAAAATGCCCATTTGGCCAAGTGTCCATATAATCAGGAGTAGGACAACAAAAAGTATGAAATCCCCATTGTTGGCATCATAATGAGGACAACACTAGAAAACCCAGTTTAATCAATGTGTTAAATGAGAATATATATACACATAATAATGTATCTTAAATATATTATTATGGGTCACATGACTGTGATTTGCACAAGGCTAGTGGTAGAGCACATGACATGACAGTCACCATCTGAAGTATCTCATTTATTCTATTCCAGTCACACTGAATACTTTACTCAAAGGTATTGCATGAAGTCCAAGATAAGCTTTATATAATGATACTTTTCTACAACATTGAGTAATGGATACTCACATGGGCACAATCAGAATCTTATTGGCTGTAGTGGCTTCTAAGGTTTCCAACCATGGCATATATAAATATGAATACCCAGGTCAGAAATACTACTCTTCCACTGCAGAAAACAAACAGATAACAGTCCAGTCCAGACTGAAGAGACCATGGTGTCCTTATGATGATGTTCTGTGATTGTTCTTGGTATTTTGGATGGCATTATAAGTAGCAGAATGTTGTGATTCTTGCTTTTACAGAGCTCTTAGATTTAAATATTCCAAATAGCTTAGCTAAATGGAAAAACATAGTAATGCTCACTCCAGATTTTAGACTTATATGGGTGATTGCAGGTTGCTTTTTTAAGACTGTTATCCATAGGTTCTCTACGGTGTAGAAGAATTCTATGAATCAAACAAGGTATTAGAACTCTACAGAAGCTTGAGAAATGCAGGAGGGGTTGCTGTCTGGTTTAAGGCCATATGATCTGATCAACACCTTTCTTTCTCTGCAAAATACTTTCATAAAAGGAGTTTCAGTGGAAATTCATGTTTTTCTTTCCACAAAATAATTTACTCTTATTTCTATCGATCTCAGGCTGTACTGATGAATAACCACTGCTGCTACTTTTAGGTACAATCTTCCAAGGAATGTGATTCATACAAACTATCCTTGGAAGTTGTCAGTGCCATGGTCCATACTTTCTGTACCATCTTATCAGAACTACTTCATATCATGACTTTCAGTACCAGCTATCTATGGATAAGGAGTTTTAGTCAAGAGAGTATGGGCAAATGTTATTGGTTTCAGGCTTCTGTCAAATGAATGTTCAATCACCATTTTCAATGATCATCAAGTCTCTGTATTTTCTGATCTCCAATTTGAGAGAGACTACAGAGCGGGGAATTGAATGTAACTGGTCCGAATTTAGCTTAGCAGAATACTATACATATTTTACCATTGTGTAATATACTAGAAGGGTGACTTTTTTAATAGTACAATTTTTTTGTCATGGAAAATTTATTGCTTTTGGTTTCTTGAAAAGTTTGTCCAGTACTTTTTATCATCTTTATAGGATTCTTTGGTACACTGTTAACAATTAGGCAGAACATCTTTTAAAAAACAAGGACTGCAAGATCAAGGATGGCTTTATCTAATTTTTAAAGATTTTACACATAAGTTAGACTTCTTTTAATACAAGGAATGAGATCATCCTGCACTACCTTTTTATACATTTATATTCAGAATATAATTGTGTTTTAGTCAAGCATGTCACAAGAAGTACTTTAGATTGTGTTTTAGTCAAGCATGTCACAAGAAGTACTTTAGATAGTAACTTGAGGCTTTATCATTCAATTAATCAGTCAGACAAATCCTTGCCAAAATATTTACCAATGATTTGGTTAAGGTTTATCATCCATTTAAGTATTCAAGCAATATGCTTAGTAGTATTTTTTTATATTGAAAAATTTGCATTTACAATGGAAAGGATGCAGTAAGTTGTACAAAATAGACCAGTAAAAGTTACAACCACAGATATATTTATAGTAGAGATTATTTTTGGAAAATTACAATACAAAACTGAAACATTATAATCAGCACAGTATAGAACATAAAATAATTTGTATTTATAAGAAAAATGGATGAGAATAATAACAAACAATGTGTATTTATAGAAAAAGTGTTATAGTATAGGAGATCATTAAATCTGTTTACTCTTGAGTGAAAATGATTTTAAAAATAAGATTTTTATCAACCAATGTTAATTGGTAGTTTCTTATGATCATCGTATCATGATTAACTTCTAAATGAATTTGATCCATTTTAAACTTCTTTTCTTGATCCACTTAAAATTAGCCTGGTTTGAAGGTAAGGTGAAATACAAGCTTTTCAATTAGGATTTCCAGTCTTTTGAAACCTTTGTTGAGTTGGTTCTTTCATTTGGTTTTTCTTTAAATGTCAAATCTTGATATTCAATAAATAAGGTTTTCATTCTAAATATGATCTCAAGCTACAAATTTGATCCATATAGAGTTATTGAGTATTTTTTATTTTTCTCAATGAAACAAAGACAAAAAGACTATGTTTTAGTTATGGGTTTGGTGGAATTTAGTGTGACATTAAAATTATTTCATTTCAATTATCTCATAGCTAAGTATCATTATCTAGATTGCATATAATTTGATAGATTAGCATTTAGTTATTCTATTACCATTCACACAATTGTTAGTTAATTAATCTAAGTTGATTTATATTTAATTGTATGCCCTACTTTATTGGATTGGCATATACTAAGCCTAATGAAAGGTTATTTTTCTATTACATTTTTGGTGAATTCATATGATCCTACACTACCTAAGCCCCTAGGTTTTCTCCTTATTTTTAGGGTTTTAGATCTATCATTTTTTTAATTTTACATGTTATTTCTAGATTGATTCTTATTTCATACTTGCACTTCATTGATACATCTTTTTTCTAATTTGTTTGGTATGCTTAGAAATCCTTAAGAAGAAGTTAAGTCATCCTAAATTTTCTATAAAAATGAGGGGATGTCACTATCCCCTATCCTTATTTGAAGAAATAAAACTACATCTTTTCATATAACTCCCATATGATAAATTAATTAATCACCTTAAACATTAGATATCTTAGGAATAAGAGCTAAGAATGATAAACATGTTGAAATTAATTCTCAATGTTTCAAATAATAGGTTCCAAAGTAATTTGCTACTATTGCTAAAATTTATGGATTGTCAAATGAATGCATTACAATTTGTAAAAATCTATTTTTTATCATGCTAGATTCATTTCCATGATTGTGGAATCAATCTTGCAAGTCTAGAATTAAACCAAACTTATCTTTCCTAAACTTCAAAAAGTAGCTTTCATCTTACCTTAAAGTTCTTAGTTTGAAATGTCATGTATAAAAAAATTATTTATGTGCTTGTGAGTTTACAAATGACAAGAATAGCTAACTCCTTTATGCCAAATATTGATAAGGATATTGAGTAAATAAATTTTAAAAAATACAAAGGATATCAAGAAGTTTAACATGCAATACTAGTCTCACTAGATTGTTCTTTTAAGGCATCATGATGTGTGCTATAAGACGTTCAATCAAAGTGTTCACTATATTTTTAAACGAATTAGGACTTATCCTTAAATAGAACATCCTAGATTTTAATTCAACTATTTCATGTTTCAAGTTGGATCATAATGATCACTTGCAAGGAACCAAATGCACCAATTTTGAATTTGATTTTTGAAACAAAGGATTCATTTCCATGAGCATGAAAGCAATCTCGATAATTCTCATAACAATATATTTGAACCATGATAAGAAATAAATAAAATAAAAATCAGTTGTAGATCTTTGGAATGAGTGAGTAGGTAGAAACAATATCATGATTGTGTTCTTTACTGATTTCCATGTAAAAATCATTTTTTTGCACATTACTTATTTCATTTAAAGGGAAAAAGTCAATGAAGGTTTAAAATGAAGAAGAAAAGTGTTAGTTATGTGATGTCCACCACCACATTTTCCCTCTACTTTGACTTGCATGTGAACTACCATGAGAATCATGTAAAAGTAACACATACAACCAATAGAAAACAATATATGTTAAACATACATAAAAAAAATATAGAGATGGAAGTATATGTGTCATTTTGGTACATGTTCCCTTGCAATGAGTGCCCCTTGAAAATTTTGTAAGCATAGACGAAAAATACAAATAAGTATAATCCATAAAATATTCAAAGTAATTATAAAAATGATTAATAACTATTTGTAGAAAAAGGAAATGATTATATCAAGATGTATATATAATTAAAATGGTAATGCAAAAGCAACTAGATACTACATTTGGAAGCTAGATGCTATACTCAAAAACTAAATAGTGCATTTGGTAGCTAAGATGGTACTATACTCAACATCTACATACTACATAAGCATATAATAACATTTGCTAGCATATCAAGGAGAGTGTTGTTAGCAAAATTTTATGTCCCTCCAACTAGTTGTATCTACAAACTATAATTGATTTGGAGGAGAGTAAATAGTAAGACATAAATAATGTAAATCTCAATGATTATATAACAACATAAAGTTGGTACCATTAAAACTACAAAAGGGATGCAAGAGATAAGCTTATGAAATAATAAGTAATGATAGACCTAGAAAGATGATATATACCCCCATTTCTCAGGTCACATAGTAGTGAAAAAATCCATAAATACTAAAAATTGGATCTTATAAGCACATATCAAATGTTACATGTCAACATGATAAGGCTTAGGAAAATCCATAATCACAAGAAATATGATAGCATATGATAAAATAATGAATAGAATAGGCATAAGAAACTAAGTTTAAAGTAAATGATAATAAGGTACATATGTATTATAACAATTAGGGTTCCTATAATTATCATTTTAATACAATAAATATGTAAAAAAAATAATGATAATAATTAAAACCATATGAGATACCCTTGGTAGTATGTGCCATTATGTAAATACTCATAATAAAATAATTTTTTTGATATCCATGTGTTCCTATAAAAACTATGTCAAAAGAGTTGTTAGTATTAGAGAAGAATGATAAACTAATAAGTAAGGGGAATCATACAAAAATGCCTCTTGTACATGGATGATAATGATATACATGGTAAGATAGTGTTACATGTATTATCAAGAGTATGAATCACTGTTGTGATTAATATATTTATATTGAAAATAAATTGATGGATTAGATGTTCTCAAAGGAAAAAGCCTTAATATAACCCTAGATTTTATACATAGTAGTCCAGTCCAAAAGTGAAAAGGTAATTCATATTCATGAAACCCCTTGAAATTAAACCTTATATATTATTGATCACAATATAGTTTATGAGCCATGTTGCATATTGAGTAGATAGAGTACATGCCTAGGTGGATGTTTGGGGGTGGATGTTTGGGAGGTCCCACTCATGATGAGTTATTTTTTATTTTTTTCAATTTTATAACTTTAAATTTTTAGAAATTATTCGAATATCTTTAAAATGTAAAAAATAGATTTTTAATATATATTTCACATCTGTAAAATTGACCACATGAAAATTACCCCTTCCATATGAAAGTGATCTAGTATTCATAAATTTGGTTTGTGAATATGATTCAATTAACTACAAAAATAATCTAAGATAAACATTATTTAAAATATTTATTTTTCTATTATTTTTATCATCATTTTATGATTTCGATAGTATGGAAATTCATTTCATACTATTTATTGGATTTGGACATAGTTGTACATTACAAAGGAGTCCCATAAATTATAGTTGCCAAGTATGTATATATCGTATTCGACCTATGTAGGAATTTTACTTTTAGATATCTAAATTGAGGTTTGGCCCATATAAGGCACACACTTGTTAGGGGTTTTTATGTTTGTATGTTGTGTGTATTGATAGAGAGGAGTAATTTAGACACTTTCCATATGCATATAAAATATGATAGCGACATGAGAAGATGCCAAGAAAATTCATTATCTACCAATGAAAGGGGGATAGGTGTTATTGGATTACTAGGCTAACCTTCCACATGAAATTAATTTTTACTTCTATTGTACTATTAGGGTAGGGCATACAATTTTTGGCGTGCTACTTTTTGATATTATAGTGGGTCTTGCATTGAAGGGGCACAAGTTATTACTTTTGATGCTTGTAATTTTGATCCTTTTGGATGGATAGGTCTCTTAATCTTTTTGACATATATAGAGGATCATACCATGGTCTATTCTTGGGGGAGGTGTATTAACATGCACATATACGATGATATAAAAGTATTATAGTAGTTAGTGGAAACAATTTATGTCTATGACACTACTATATGGTACTTTGTTCTATATCATAATTTGGATTTTTCTTTGTAAATTTGTCTTTGGGTTATTCTTATATGCATTTTTTATATGGTCCTATCATGTATATGGAAAATGTTTTAAGGGCAATAATCAATGTACATATATGTTATGATAATCAATGAATGATAATAAGCATAATAATTAGTAAATAATGATCAATAATAACCCTCCATGTGTGCTATTAGCAAGTCTCAAAATAAATCAGCTAATAGTACTTGTAAATAAGTCAAATTTGTAAGTGGAATATTATGTAATTCTCAAATTACAGACATGGAAGGTATATTCCATTTTCTTTTATATTCTTATATTACTATTTGGGGAGATATTTAGTTATATAGAAAAGACCTCTAGTGTTTTATTTTAAATGCAAGAATAATGGTTTTAAAATACCTTTCTCACACATTTGACCAAGTCCATGACCTTCATTTCCTAATTCTTGTATAATTTTGCATCTTAGGCCATATAATCTATACATTGACATACTAGAAGGATCATTTAGTAGATGTGCCACTCTCAACATCATTATCACACATATACAAATGATTTTTCATGTGTATATTTTATTTGAGAAGATGATGATCAACCATATGTCGATGTGTCCATATAGAGTAATGCCATATTGTGATCTTTATAATTAAATTTGTATTCACCAATGCAGGATGCATAATATAATATACCACAATCATCACCAAATAAAGTATTGCCATTATGAATAGGGTCTTTCTCCTTCAATTCCTACTATTTAATTTCTTGATCATAAGATCTAGTTAGCTTTTGTGATTCTAAAATAGATCAATTTAATTTAATAAAAACCTTAGATTGATCAAACACATGTAAAAATTAGTATATGGATGAGGACTTGAATCTATTTGGTATTTATTTTAATATAAATAAAAGTAATAACTCCATAAGTGTAGATGCCATAGCTTGGATGCATAAGAAACCTAGTAATGCATTATAAGATAAATTGTTGAAGTACCCAAAATCTGCAATGTAAGACCAACCTCAAAAACTCATTAGAAGGGTTAGTATAACACACAAATCTGCAAATACCTCCATGAAATAAAATACCTATGCTAAAGAAATGCCACAAGGAACAAAACAACATCAAAAAGACATTTCAAAAGCATGGTAATCACCTATTCCATGTTGGATTGGTGTCACATGTGCTAGTGACCCTTTCCCAACCCTTGATAAAAAGCTCAAGATGATGAAGTGCAATGGAGATGAAAACAAGATTATTTCTCAAACCAAGAGAGTAACCTTGCATAAAATTGTGGATCATATGAATGAGGATTAAACTTTCTTTTATATATTTTTCAAAATGCTAAGTGTTGAAGAGGGACCAATGTGGGATCAAAAACAAGCCAATGAGCTGAGGACACTTGTCACCATGTGAGTGGTCAATGGTTGTGCAAGATTTGCGGGGCTCTGCCCATGAGAGGGAGAAATTTAAATTCATTGCAATAGAATTTTGAGGAGGGGGACAAGGAAAAGGCTGATAAATGCCACCGTGTTTCACTTGTCATGTTGAGGAAAATGGGGTTTTAATAAATAATAAAATTGATTTATTGTGCAAGTGGCTAGATCTAGATAATGCAAGTGGGATGGGATTAGCATTAGATCAGGATTAGATGATGGTTATGCTGATTTAATGTTGATTAGATGATTTGACTTTCAAGACTTTGATAATTGATTTATTTAAATCAGAAAATGATGGAATATAATTTAAGATTTGATTTAAATGGATTTTTGATTTATTTAAAAGATTGATGATAATGCTTATTTGATTTTTTAAATAAATAACCTTAGGCAATGAGGTTATTTAAATGAATGGATGAAGGTGATGAATGGATCTAATCGTGTATAATTCGATTGATAAGCAGTCTTCTTGATCAAATCACAGAATGTTAGTTTGCATGTCTCTGATTATTAGAATAGGAGTTAACGGTGGACAACACCCTAGGAACAATTTCTAGATCAAATATCTTCCACAAAGAGAAGCGATACAAAGAATAACACACTTTTATTGGACATACAATTTACAGCAATAAGATATGAAATTTACATGAGGGCCTTGCTTAAAAGCAATTGAGGATATATAGATTCTCTGGTGTGACATGTGTCTTAATCCTATGTTATGGGACAACTAACTTGACAAAAAAGTCAACAAGATAAGATATGATATGATCTTATCTAGACATCTAATACTTTTAGAAGGACATCTAGAACCTAAGTAAACTTAACATGTGACTAAGTCCCCTTACTAGGAGTTAGTGATGCAAGTGGGACTCCCAAATGCATGTTGAAACCCACCACTCACAAATAATTCTCTCAAGACATCATATGCAAAGACTCTCTTCTCACAAACAAACTCATAATCCACCACATAAACAACTAAAAATCTCATACTCTTTTATTGAATTTCAAAGCCAACAAAGAACATCAATTTTAATTCATATTGCAACAAGAAAAATAAACTCGTCACATTCTTCATACTACTATTATTTCATTACAACGAATTTTCTCAAATGGTTTATAGGTTTTGTGCTCCTCCTTCCTACATTTCTGACACATTTTAAATTTCTCAATTTTGTTCATAAATGAGAAAGTTATGCATGTTTTATTGAGATTGGTTTTCATAGGATGATGTCTTCTAGAAATTTTCCTCTCCCAATCAAACCTTTGAATTCCCATGACTCCTTGGCATCGGTTTTCTCTTCTTAGCATGTGCATTTAATGACAATTTAAAAATTTCCTTCCTGCCTTACAATCCACTCACACCACTTCCCCAACACCCTAGATTCCCATTTTTTTTACAAAAATATAAATTCAAATTTTTAAAAGGAGTTACAATTCTCGTTAAATTCCCACTCACAGGCTTGGGCATGAGATTTTCCTTTTTGACAAATTAACACTTTGCAACAATTTTAAATAAAACAATAAAATAATGTATCAAATTAATAGTCAATTTTTCCCACAATGGTCACCAAATTCTATTATTCTAGAGGAGTTGAGAATTTCATTAATTTGTGTTTGCAACCAAAAATATATAAAAAACCAAGAAATAAAATTTAAAATATTTTTGAGGATGCAGGATTGCCTGGTACCTTGGATGCTCCTACATTAGTTAGCTAGGTACATGACCTTATTCACACCAACACCCCCCATTTAAGTGCAACTTAGGGAGTATATTATTATGCAAAGATGATTTTTTTTATTATGGGTCCCAACTAAAAGGCCATTTTAGGTACCCATGTACAATGCAATCTCTCACAAATAGAGAAAAGGAGAAAACCTAGCGAGAAAAAACTCCTCTCCAAAAGAGAGAAAATATACAAACAAGGATGATGTATGAAAGATTCAATGATACCCCCAAGGACTACATCCATCATGAATATACAATTAATGACCCCCCATTAGAGGAAAAATTAGAGACAATATATCCACCACAATGTGTAATCTCCTACAAAAATGGTGAATGATTGAATATAAAACATGATCCAATGCCTACAAAAAATATTTCTCCCCTTGGGAAGAAGATAGACCAAGTACAAATGCATGAATGCTTCACATTCTAGATAGGAATTGGTAGAAAGAAGAACCCATATGTATGAAGATTGTGTTGCTAAAATTTGATCATGTGTTGCCAAGTTCTTGGTAGATGATGATGAGGCCACAATACAATTAGGTACATGCCCAATCACAACAAAAGGTGAAAAAATAAGAACAAATGAAATGATATTGAACTAACTCCAAAGATAAAGATGAAGTGACAATAATTGTGCCATGACTATCATCAAATAGAAGAGATAAACCTTGAAATTGGTCCTCCAAATCTAAAATGTGAGAATCCAAAAATAAATATACAATATTTCATAAATAGAAATCCCAATCAAGAAGAAAATTAGATGCCTTTTGCAATGAATCATTTGAAGCTATCAATGAATCACAAACAAAATATGAATGTGTGATCTCAATTAGAGAAGGAGTTGTAGGAGAATTCTTTGGATCATCAAGACGCTCAAGCTCTACATCATATTCAAACTCCTCTAAGGTTTCATCATCAAAGGGTAAATTTTGAACATCATCAAGTATAATGAGGCAATATAATGCAACCTTTAAAAACCTATGATCATTACATCCAAACCACATGGGCATATCTTTAACCATGAATAAATTTGGATCAAAACACTAAACACCATTTTGTCACACTGAACTCTCTTTTATTCTAATTTTCTCAAAAGAGCTTGGAAACCAAGTGAACAAACTTCATTAGCAATATTACTAACATATCTACAATACATGATCTTTAACATAAAAAACTTTCAAACTACAACAATCTCCCCCAACACAAGTTAGACCAACAACCTCTACAACTATACTGAAGTAAGACATCAAGGACAACACCAACAATATTGTGTTGACATTAATACCAAAAACTACAGGCTTCCAACAAGTCCAATGCTAGGGGTTGACATCATCAACACTAGCAACATTCCATCACTCTCTTCATACAAGGGGTTGACATCAATGATAATACCCAAGCAACTCACAAACAACTCAAGCTTCCAACATCTCCAAACTTCTAACAATCTCCCCCTAAGTGTCATTGATGGAAACACCTGCTTTCTTGAAACAACAACAAAAGCAACCAACAACAATAGTGCAATAAGTAGTACTCCGCCTAACTGGGACAACTCTTTTACTCTTCATCTTGTCTCTTTACAAATTTCTTCTCTTGCAACACCTACTTTCTAGATCACTATCCTCCTTTGCTCCTCAAACAATACTCTCCCATAAATTGTAATAACTTTCTCCATGTTTTTCAAATTCTCTCTCCCCCTATGGTCTCAAACCATATTCACTTCTGCACTATGGTTTTTCAACCACTCTAACTTTCTCCCCCTTTGACATAAATTACAAAGAGTCATCAAATCATCCAACTCTCTTTCTTGT
>VDFB02073099.1:0-12963 GCA_007258455.2 Sequoia sempervirens
CCAGAGCAACAGGAGCAGGCCGAGGAGGTTAGGGTGGCTTCACCGAGGTCGAGGCAATGGTGGAGGATTTCCTCTCCTCCATGAGCCACTCTAATTTCATCGGTGCCACCTTTCATTCCAGTAGCAGCTCTTGCAACATCCAAGGTAGCTCCTGATGCTGGTGGCATGGGGTTTAGTGCTCCTCCTCCCCTTGACCCATTTTGGTAGCCAGTGGATCCCGGTATGACAATTGATTATGCTATTTTATTTCAATACTTTCAGTTTTTATCTCATGTACATGCATATTATGCTTTAAATTTAGTATCTATACATCTCATGGTACTGATATACATTCTCTTTTTGTGGTTGTAGTGGATAGATAGGGATGGACTGGGTTACTTGCCCAGTGCATATCAAAGGTGTCCCCTATTGTGCCTATCCAGAGGGAAATTATAGATGCTTACCAACTAGTTTTAGTAGGACATCACATCCACCTTTTCAAGAAGGTAGCCCATTTGAGGACTGTCTATGAGGAGGGATAGGTGGAGATAGTGTAGCAGATCGTAGATGCTACCACACTTTGAGGGAAGTGGGATCAACTGTCAAGGGAGCTGTGAATGGCACTTGCAGAGTGAGATGCGGTTGTGATGAGGGCTAATGCCACTGAGCAGGTGCGTGAAACTGTTCAGAGTTGTCTCAATGACCTCGGGGGACATTCAATAGTAGTGATCCCAACAGGTGATTAGAAACTACAACAGTAGCTCATCTAGGCCTGCATACATATATACTCTCTCCAGGGAGAGATCAGGGGGATGTGCACGATGATATCTATCTCACACTCACATCGCTCTTGATTAGTCTCCATTGTGCAACCCTGCTCCTAGCCATAGCCACACTAGAGCTAGAGGGCTCCGAGAGCCACATGCCCGAGGCATAAAGAGCCTCTTTTTGTATATCATTTTTTGTAGAAACACTGATACACATATACAACAACCACTCATTTTTTAATGAAAGTGGCATAATACATGTACATGAAATTTGATATTTATACATATATACATGAGATATTGATTTTGACATTATGACATTATTTATTTGATGTGTATGTTCCTTACTTTCATGTATGTGGATGCTATGGATTTTACATGTGTATGGATATATGTTTAAATTATATGCTATCATGATTTAATAAGCACACATGGATGTATGTTAATTAAATACAATGAAGATCTTATTACCTAAAAGATGTAATGTAATGCATAGATACATAGCATAAGAAAGGACACATATGTATGTCTCTCTCACACAAACACACATGGCTACATCATAACACAAAAAAAATTCACAAATTGATAATGAAGGAATGTCAACATACGCAACACTACAACCCTTAAAGGGTGAATATTGCACATATGACACTTTAGACACTACACATAGTATCGGCAGAAATGCATTGCATTAACAAGTTCTTTTAGAGGTATCCCATCCATAGATGACAACCCATAAACACCTGACCCATACACGAAGATGACAATGTAAGGGCCCAACCAATTAGGACTAAATTTTCCTCTTTGATTAGGACGCACATTTACATTTCTCTGATTCTCATAGAGAACCAGGTCACCTACCTTAAAAGTTCTAGGACATACACTCTGATTATATTGTCTAGATAATGATCATTGATAAGCTTTAAGATGGTCATGAGCCTATAATTGGTGCTCATTGAGCATCTCCAGCCAATCCAAATGATTAGCTCAGTAAGTTTCATCGTCAATTAACCCTTTAAGGGAAACCCGCAAAGATGAAATTTCCAACTCTAAAGGCATGATAGCTTTAGCACCATACATGAGGTTGTAGGGTGTTGTTCCTGTCATCGTATGAACACTCATGCAATAGGCCCATGAAGCATATGCTAACTGAACATGCCAATCCTTGCCATATTTATTTACTATTTTGTGAAGAATGAGCTCAAGAATCTTATTAGATGCTTTTTCTTGACCATTAGATTGAGGATAATATGGTGTAGAAAATCTATGTTGAATATGAGATTTCTCTAGGAATTCCTTTACTTCCTTGTTCTTGAATGGCATACCATTTTCAGAAACAACTGTAGAAGGCAACCCAAAATGAGAAATGATGTTGTTTAGAAGGAACCTACAAATATCTTTAGCATTCATAGAGCGAAGTGGAACGACTTTAACCTAGTTCATGAAGTAATCTATAGCAGTAATGATAAAGGTATGTCCTTTAGAAGAAGGAGGTGATATCTTTCCTATGATATCCAACCCCCATTTCACGAAAGGCCAAGGAGAGGTCTTTTTTGTAACTCTTGTGCAGGAGCATGGATAAGACAGTTATGTTGTTGACATTGTGGGCACTTTTTAACAAAATCAAAGGAATCTTGTTCCATCGTTTTCCAAAAGTACCCCATGTGGATCAATTTTTGCACCAGGGATTTACCACCAAAGTGTCCAACCCTAGAGCCCGAATGGGCCTCCTTAAGGGTAAGGGGTATTTTTTCTTTAGTGAGACATCGAAGAAGCAAGCCGTTGTAAGATTTTTGATAAAGAACATCTGACAACATAATAGACTAAAAGCTTTCGTATACAAGTGTGATCATTTTTCATCGCATCATTGGGAAATTTTCCAGTCTTTAGATAGTTGTAGATGTTAGAAAACCATTTTCCCGAGTCTACATGAGAACACACAAGAGCATTGGATTTAGTTTGATCAGAAGTAACAGGGGACCAAAGAACCTGAACCACAAAGTGGTATTCTTTTGTATCCTCATCAAAGGTACCAAGGAGGCGACACTTGCCATGGTATCTACATGTCAATTTTCTCTCCTAGGAACACTATCTTTTGTGAAGGAGGAGAATTGATTAAGAAAAGAAAAAGCAAGATCCTGATACCGAGATAGCTTACTTTGCTTAGAATGATAGGTTCATGTAATCTGATTCACAATAAGCTCAAAGTCACCATGTATAGGGAGATGTCTTATTTTTAGTGTGATCATGACATGCAAGCCAACAATGAGGGCTTCATACTCAATGATGTTGTTGGTGTAAGGGAAATCCAATCGAAAGGAAAGAGGGACTGGATTACCTTTAGGTGAGATCATAACTACGTATGATCCAGAGCCAATCTGATAGCTCGATCCATTGAAATATATTTTCTGCACAAGGTCATGATCAATTACAAAGATGTTCTCATCAGGAAATAAGTCTAAACCCAAGAAGGAGTGAGATGAAGGAGTGTCTCAATTGATCGGCAACCACTTGAACCTTTATTGATTTTTGAGTAACAAACTTTATGTGAAACTAATAAAATCAACATTACCCACTTTTCTAACCTTCTAGTGAGGTCAACACTAGAGAAAAAATACTTTAGGTCACTTTTTACAATTACATGTGTTTCGGCATGAAGAAGATAGTGCCTCAGCTTCTACGTTGCAAAGACAAGAGTAAGGCATTGCTTCTCCATGGATGAGTAACAAGTTTCATAATCAACTAGGATGTGACTAATGTAGTAGACTACCCTCTCTTTCTTGGCATCATCATACTGAGCGAGCAAAGATGGAAAAGCATATGATGATGCAACAAGGTAAAGTAAAAAGGGTCTATCTTGCATAGCCAACATTAATACAGGAGGATTGGCCAAATAAGTTTTGATTGAATCAAAATATTTTTGGAACTCCTCATCCTATATAAAGTGAATGTCCTTCTTCAAAAAATGAGTGAAAGGAAGGGTATGATCAACCAATTGAGATATGACTCTGTGAATTTCCTAAAGCTTCCCCTATAAACTTTACAACTCAGTAATGTTCCTGGGTGGAGGCATGTGAACAATTGCATCGATCTTATTTGTGTCTACTTCAATTCCATGTTGAGAGACTATGAATCTCAATTTTTTTCCCGCGTCTACACTGAAGAAACACTTAAGATGATTAAGCTTCATCTTATAGAGTTGAAGCCTTTCAAAAATAAGATGAAGGTTTTCCATGTGATCTTGATGGACTTTATAGGTTTTTCCAAGATATCATCAACGAAGTCTTCTAAAATTTTATGAATGAAGTCATAAAATATTAAGGTCATTTCTCGCTGGTAAGTCACTCCTGCATTCTTTAACCCAAAGGGCATAACCACATAATAGAAGGTACCCCAAGGCGTAGTGAAGATTGTCTTATACTAATCTTCTAGGTTGATACATATCCGATTGTAACCCAAGAAACCATCCATGAAAGATAACAAGGCATGGCTTGCAGTTGAATCCACAATGATGTCTATATTAGGTAATGGAAAGTCATCCTTAAGAGAAGCCTTATTGAGATCATGAAAATCAATGCATATATGAATACGACCATTGGGTTTACTAACAACAATGATATTCGAGATCCAAGGTGAGTAGTCAATCAGACGAATAAAGTCTGCTTTCAACAACTTCTCTATCTTGGTCTTAACCAACAACGAAACCTTAGGATTGATCTTTCGGATTTTTTTCTTAACTGGCTTGGCACCAGGACATGGAAAAATATTGTGAACCACTACAGAATTTTCAATACTGGTTGTGTCCTCATACAACCAAGCAAAGATATTAGGATGAGAATGTACAAGGTTAGAGTGCTCCTTAGCTTCCTCGAAAGAAAGGAACTTCTTGATTTTAATCACCTTTTCAGAAGACTTAGGATCCATAGAGACTTCAGTAGTATCTCCTTTGAGGAGGTGACTACAGTCTTCTAGATGTGGTATTGGAACACCATTGTCAACATTAGCTAGAGGGTCCTCCTCATCAAAATTTAGGACAAATTCTCTGAAATATTCCTATTTTCTCAACTAAGATGGGAATCATCTCTTATGGTGAAAAGGAGGCAAAGAGGAGTAGGAACCTAAGAATTCCTCGAGTGCTTCATCTGAAGAGAAAAGATCTAAGGGGACTTCTTCAACCCACGCCCCATCCTCTATGAACTCGGGATGGATCAAACTAAGTGGTTCAACTAAAATCATGTTAACACTCCACCAAGGTTTCTACTTAGATTCCTCAATAGAGAATTGCAAACCTAGATAGTGATTACGAGGCTTAAAATGGATAACTGGAACTAGATTCCTTGCTCAATACATACAAGGAATTTTTTCCCATAGCCATATTGAGAAGCGAGTCTATATCCGAAACCATAACATGTTTGTAAAACTTCGGAAGGTGGTGGTTCCACATAGAGAGCATCATTCCACCAATGGACATCAAATGCATCTATGCGAGCACACACGTATCCTTTAATCGATTCACAAACATTAGCTTCCTTAGCAAGAGTAGGATTATCCTCCTCAGTAGGGGAATGATTGGTCTCCCGAATAGGATCACAACTTTCATTCTCAATGGGAGTGTTATATGCTCTTTCATCAGAGATTCAAGGTTATTGAAAGTTTTAGATGAGCAAGATTCACTTTGTATTCCCCAATAAAGAACTCAGAGAACTCTAAGGATCCCTAATCATCGCTGAGAAACACATTAGATTCAAAAGAAGAAGCAGACAGGGAGGACTTAGGAATTTCTACCTTAGTTGGTTCTTCTTTAGTAGTGTTCACTTCAGGGACAACCTCCAAAGAGGGTATCACCAAGGAACATGACATCACATCAGAAGTTAGGGATAAAATACAATTCTTAAGATTGGTGACAACCAAAGCCCAACCAGCAGCCGCTAGTTCACAAAGGTGAACAAATTCCGGGTCGGCTTTGACTGTGACCACTCGATTATTTGCAACAAACTTTAGGGAAAAATGTAGAGTGGAAGTTACGACACCCATAGCATGAATCTAGGGTCTCCCTAGAAGAATATTATAAGGTAAGGGGCAAGGAATCACATAAACCAATGTGGGTAAGGTAACGGGGCCTAACTGCAAAGGCAATATTATCATGTCTAGAACTCGCCAGCCAATATTATCAAACCCACGAATATACAAAGAAGAAGCTGCTAAAGAAGAAGAATCAACTTTAATCTTAGGTAATATATATCTATACCAAAAATGTTGAGAGTTGAAATAGTGTCGACAAGGGTATGTCTAATATCGATAGTATTAACATTAACTATAATCATCAAAGGATCTGCTTGTTTCTGCACATACGAAGGTGGGATTTCCTGTAGGTAGAATGTGATATTTGGAGGATCCACACAAATATGGGCCATCAATGCATTAACATTTTATAGCCTTATAGAGGGAGGCAAGAGGATCTTCTGCAAAGCTTCCTGAAGCATACCTTGGTAAATCGGAGTGCTTTGAAGCAAATCCCAAAGTGAGATCTTAGCCGAAGTAACACAAATTTTCTCAACAAGATCATAATGAACCAGTGCTTTAGTCACAGGTTTAGGTGTTGAAGGAAGACTCAGTTGAGAAGGTTGTAAAGAAGTAGGAATTTGAGTAGGTTGAGATGTAGGAATAGAAGGTTGTTGATCCAAATTTTGTTTGTTTCTTCTTGTATTATATGTGTGTGCAACAACATTATCAAAGGAAAAGTCTATAGCTTTTATGAACCTTGAATATAAATTTAGTGAATCATCATGATATGAAATTCCACAAATAGAATGAATCTTCTTAGGAGAAATGCTATCTAGAGTCAAGTAAATGACAGGTTTCTTAGGAGGAAAGTCATAGAGACTACCACAATGTTTATCGGCCAAGAATGAAGAAATTGCAAAGAGAGCATATTCAAACTAATTATCATAAAATATTGCTTTAGATCTTGAGAGAGTGAAGTATCTAGATTCCTGCCTTTGAAAGAGGAACTCTTGACCAAAAGACTACAACGTGGATTCAGGATGCCAGTGTGACACACTAAATTCCAAATGACACGCTCACGTCCTAAGCAACAGAGAGCTCAAAGACTCAAACATGAATATTAGAGATTCACTATCTAACCCAGATCTGAGGTTTGCTTAATGGAATAATGAGATAAAGGACATAAACCAAAAGAAAGTACAAGGAGAGCTAAGAGGGATCTTACAAACAACCAAATGCCTGAGTCCTTACCCTGAGCTCTGCTTTAACAACCTACACACAAGATGCATGGGGGGAAATGTTGGGGTTGTATAGGGGTTTTCCACAGTCAAACCCCCGCTTTGGTGTTTCATCCTCCACAAATAACTAGATAGATAGAGAGTAATTGAAATGGACAAAAGGAAGTGGTGAAAGCAATCCCCACTTCAAGAGGAGAACCTATGCCACCAAGATAGTAAATGAACAAAGAGGTCTAATCTATTCGCAAATAGAAAAGAGTGAGAGATTGTTACCAACGTGCCTCGACCCCCTCTTGAACACATAGATGCACCATTGAATGCTTGCTAGAGAGCTTTGGTTGTTGGAGGGACCTCAGTCCGATAGAGCTTCACTTTTAGAAGTGTTGTTGCCAAGAGTAGAAGAGATTGAGAAATGAAGTTAAGTTGAGGAGAGAGCCTTGAATGAATGAGAGAACCCCCAAAATGAGAGCAAAAGAAGGGGTTTTGTTGCATGCAAGGGCAGTAAAGATCCGTTACACTTGAAATCCTGACTATAAAGACATGTGTCAAGAGACAAGATTTGAGATCCCCCATTTCAAACTTAAAAAACTGCAAACTTGCCAGCACACTGCGTAGGCGTCCAAGGCACAAGCTTTTGAGAAATGGGTCAACAGGTTGTTGTTGCTTCACCATTGGACCACATGGAGTTAGAATCATGAAATTATGACCCATGGTGATTTTGTTATAAATGTGTTTAGGTGTCACAAATGCTAGGTAAAGTGCTAAAATGTGAAATCATAAGGACTGTAAAGAAGAAAAGAATAAGAAAAATAAGAAATTTGATTATGATTCTGAGTCTGATAAGGAAGATGGTGATGCATTCATTGTAGCTTTGGAAACTCGTGGAGATAATGATGCATGGTTAATTGACTCAAGTGCATCTTTCTAGATAAGCTTTAATAGAGATTGGTTTTTTGAATATGAAGAGTTTGATGGAGGTAATGTGTACTTTGGTGATGATTATTATTTAAATATTATTGGCTATGTTAAAGTTAGAATCAGGTTTCTTGATGGCAGAATAAAAAGGATTAATGGTGTGTTTCATTTCCCTGGATTAGCACAAAAATTGTTATTTGTGAGAAAACTAATAGATGCGGGTGTGCAGGTAGTATTTTTTGATGCAGGATGCAAGATGGTTAGAGGTGCTATAGTGATTGCTATAGGTGTTAGATATGACACATTGTATAAGCTTGATGCATGCACTATTGAGTGTGAATTTACTTCTATGAAAAGCAATTTTTGGAAGAGGTGGGGGTTTCATCTTTAAAATATGGTCATAGATTTTGGGTACCCAAGGGTGCTCTTTCTTATAAATCAAACTCACCTACAGAGAAAATTGTGCTATGGCACCAAAGACTTGGCCACATTGGAGAAAAGGGTCTAAGGACCTTGAAAAATAAAAACCTTGTTGAAGGGTCATTTGATTGTAATCTTGAATTCAATTTTTGTGAGCATTGTGTTTATGGAAAAAAACCACATTTAGTTTGACTCAAGTTCTCATAAATCTTGTGGTGTATATTGGATCTTATTCATTCTGACATGTTTGGTCCTGTAGATGTTCCTTCAATTGGAAAATCCACATATTACATCTCATTTATTGATGATTATAGCAAAAGAACATGGGTATATTTTTTAAAGAGTAAATCTAAAGTTTTCAATCAATTTAAATAATTTAAAGCAATGGTTAAGTTGCTATCTGGAAAGAAAATAAAATGTTTGAAAACTGATAATGGTGGTGAATTTTTCTCTAATGATTTTGATAGATTTTATAAAGATTGTGGTATTCATAGAAAAAAATATAAAAGTTTCTTATTCTCCATAATAGAATGGAGTTTCAAAAAGAATGAATAGAACACTAATGGAGAAGGCTAGGATTATGTTGAGTGGTGCTGGTCTAGAACAAAGGTTTCCGGTTGAAGCTATTTCAATTGCTTGTTACTTGATTAACAAGTCTCTTACCAGCTCTTGTTGATAAGACACCTATAAAGGCATGGTTGACTTACAATTCGTCATTGAGACATCTTAGAGTTGTTGGTTGTGAGGCATATGCACATGTGCTAAAGAAGAAGCAAACAAAGTTGGAGAACAAGGTTGTCAAATGTATCTTCATCAAATACAGTTATGGTGTGAAAGGATACAAGCTTTGGGAACTTATTGCACAAAAGGTAATATATGGTAGAAGTGTTATTTTTAGAGAAACTAAGCCTTCTTATGTTACATTGCAACTAGAGTAAAGTAAACAAGAAGATGTGATTCAATTTACTTCTACACCTAAGATAGTTGAATTGAGGCCCTTGGATACACAAGAAGTTGAGAAGAGCTCATCTAGCTCTGAATCTTCAAAAGAGGAGGAAGAACCTCCAATTTAGCTTGTTCATAGGTCTACAAGGCATAGAAAACCACCTAAAAGGTATTCACTTGATGATTGGAGATATATTTTTGCTTTGAATACTAACATGGATGAACCCAGATTGGTAGAAGAGGCATTAGGTATGAATGATGCAGAATCCTAGAAGATTGTTATGGATGAAGAAATGACAACTTTGAAAAAGAATGATACATGGGATCTTGTACCATTTCTCGAGGGAAAAAACCTATTGGTTGCAAATAGGTGTTCAAGAAAAAGATTGGTTCAGATGGAGGTATTGAGAAGTACAAAGCAAGGTTGGTTGTGAAAGGTTACTCTCAAGCTGAGGGTGTTGATTATGGTGAGATATTTTTTCTTGTTGTAAAAATGGCATCCATTAGATTTTTTCTTTCTATTGTTGTTGCTTATAATTTAGAGGTTGAGTAAATAGATGTGAAAATTAATTTCCTTCATGGTGACTTGGAGGAGGATATTTATATGACACATCCAGAGCACTATGTGGTAAAAAAAAAGTAATTTGGTTTGCAAATTGAAGAAATCTTTGTATGGCCTAAAATAGAGTCCTAGGATGTGGTACTAGAAATTTGATACATATGTGTTGAGTTTGGGATTTGATCATTCTAAATCATCTCATTGTGTTTATTGTAAAATTGGTGGTGATTGTTTCTTGTTTATTGCATTATATGTTGATGATATGTTATTTATTGGTACAAAGATTTCAAAACTGAAATCTCAACTTGTTGCTAAATTTGAAATGAAAGACCTTGGTGCAGTTAGACACATTCTTTGAATGGAAATTAAAAGAGATAGAGTGAAAAAAAAAGCTATGTCTTGGCCAAAGTAAGTATGTTAATTCAATTTTACAAAGGTTTGATATACAAGATTGTAGACCATTATGTGTTCCTTTTCAACTAGAACAAAGTTATCTATTTCAGATCAAGTCCAACATCCCCATTAGATATGGAAGACATGATCATAGTGCCTTACCAGAGCGTAGTTGGAAGTTTGATGTATGCTATGGTTTGTACAAGACCAAACATTTCCCAAGTGGTGGGTGTTCTTTCTAGATATATGTATAATCTTGGTAGAGTTCATTGGGATGCAGTTAAAAGAGTCTTCAGTTTTTTGCGTGGTACATCAAAGTATTCCTTGTGTTATCATAGTAACCTGACTAAAGACAAGATTTTGTTTGATATTCATGGTTATTTGGATTAATACTAGGTAGGTGATGTTGATAACAGATAATCCACCAGTGCTTGTGTGTTTACTTTATTTGGTGGTGCAATTAGTTGGATGAGTAAGCAACAAATTGTGGTTGCTTTGTCCACTACTGAAGCTGAGTATATGGTAGCTACACATTCTTGTAAATAATCCATTTGGATTAAGATACTGTGTTTAGATATTGAAATAAAATAAGGTGTAGTGACAATTTATTGCGATAGTTAGAGTGCGATCTATCTAGCTAAGAACCTAACGTTTCATGCTAGGACCAAGCACATTGATGTACAATATCATTTTGTTAGAGACATGGTCAAAGATGGTTGGGTGAAGCTAGTTAAGGTATATATTTTGATGAATGTTGTTTATTCTTTAACTAAGCCTATGAGGACAAAGAAGCTCAAATGGTGTTCATAGACTATGAGCTTTTTGAGCCATAGCAATTAGGAGATAATGTTTATACACCCTCTCATTTCTCTTGCAAGGTGTTTGAAAAGTGGGAGATTTATTGGGAAAATATGTCTCAACCTTGAAATTACATAAGTTATTGTTGATACGTAAGTGCGCGCACACGGGAGGGGGGTTACCCCCCACAAGGGATTTTGGGGTGCATGCCTCACCCCAGAATGTATATTTTATTATCATAAATCTAGACCATTCATCATTAGGTCTTAGATTTGGTAGTCAATATTTTTTTGGCTTGACTTGCGCTAAAAGGCAACCCTATTTTATGAGGGTGTTATATTATAACTGTGGAGTGTGATGTATTATGAGAGTTTGATAGTGGTCATGTTGCCTTTGGATCTCTAGTTGGTGATACTCTAGTGAGAAGCTTGCTCAACAAGTATATTGTAATATTTGTGATTTCTAAATAATATATGTTTCAAGTGTGAACGTGTTATTGATTTCAACTATGTGTTGAGGAAGGTTGTTGAATGATGAAGATGCCGAGGATATTGATAAAATTTTGTAAAAGAGGGAAACAGGTTGTTGCAATTTATGCATGTATAGTTGAGATATAGAGGAAGTGTTGTGAGCAAATGGAGCTATATTTATGTTGCAATATCTATAGATGTTTAGGAATGAAGTAATGTGCTAAGATGGTGTCTCTGGTACTTGGTTTCCAAGTGATTTTGAGAAAATTTAAAATAAACAGAGAAAATAGTGTTGTGCAAGTGTTCAAAACATGCTTTGAGATGTGCTCCACATTTCTTATGTGTTAATGTTATGCTTGTGTAGATCTGATATGTTGTTTTGGGTTGTTAGAACCCAATTTTTATTTCATTTAAATTTAAAATATGATAAATTTGATTATGAGGAAATTCAATATGCTAAATGAAAATTTGATATTTTTGAAATGTTTGAAAGAATTTGGCCATCTTTTGACCATGTGATCTTTTAAACTATCTCATACTTTATCATGATTGCACATTATTGATGAACTATGTAAGTGCAAGTGTGTGCAAATGTAGGTAACAAGTTGAAGGATGAGAACACGGTTGAAGTAGGATCGTTTAGCTAGATTGAATGATAAGCTTGATGGAATCTGGATGCACACACCACAAAATAACATGATAGATTTTCATTTAAACTTTCATATAGAAAATTATAATGACTTGATTCAAAATGATTCAATGTTTGAAAAGATTAGGCTTGTGGAATGTTATACATGTGACTTCTTATTCAATTGTTTATTTTGATCATATGTTTTTGAAATTAAAAAGAGAATGATAACATGATTAAACATATTTGTATGTAATTAAAAAGGTATGCTTGAAGGATAAGAAAACTACTTCTTTTGAAAATAATTATTCGAATAAAATAAAAGTTATTCCTTGCTTGCAAGTGATTGAATACTATACTATTATAAAAGTAAAATAGTGATGAATAAATATATATATGTCTATATATATACATATACAAATACATAAACAAATATATATATATATGTCTATTTATATACATATACATATACATATGCATATACATATACATATACATATACATATACATATACATATACACATATATATATATATGCATATACATATACATATATATATATATATATACATATACATATATATAAAATATGTGAGAATATCATAATGGCCTGCTTTCGAATTAAGGCAAGATATTCAAATTTGAATAATGCGGTGGCCAAATTAGTGGTAATTATGACTGAAACGGCTCCCATAATGGAGCAAATAGGTAAGGAAAACATGCATTTTTCCATTTTGGTAACACAAAAATTATTGGGAAAGAAATCAACAAGGGTCTAACAGTGGTGACAAGAAATCAGGAAAAAGCAAGCCAGTGAATCGACTCATCTGGACAATAGGGAAACAAT
>VDFB02073100.1:0-35091 GCA_007258455.2 Sequoia sempervirens
GCGGAATGCCATGTAACCTCACTATATCCTCCATGAACACTCTAGCTACGGATGATGCGGTATAGGAAGAGCGCATAGGTGAGAAGTGTGCCACCTTCGTCAACCTATCCACTATCACCATAATTGCATCATGCCGTCTCGAAGAGTTGGGTAAACCAACAATGAAATCCAATGAGATTATATCCCATTTCCACTCTGGTACTAAATGTGACCGCAAAAGCCCTGCTGGATGCTGGTGTTCGGCCTTCACCTGCTGACACTCAAGACATCTCGACACAAAATCCACAATATCTCGCTTCATCCCTGGCCAAAAATATAACTGACACAAATCTGCATACATCTTCTTCACCCCTGGATGGGCTGAATAAGGTGCACGATGTGCTTCAGTCATGACCAAAGTGCGAAGCTCACATGATGGGGGAACGTATATGCATCCCATGTGTCTCAATATCTCATCAACATCGAGAGAGTATCCTGAATATCTACCCTCAAGGGGTCTTCCTGCCTCTATCACCGATCTAACATCCTGATACCAACTTTCGGCTGGGAGGGCAGAAAGAATCTGACTCCACAAATCAACAATAAGAGTCAACTCAGATATCTCATGCCTTCGCCTACTGAGGGCATCTACAACCACATTCTCCTTCCCTTGGATATACTTCACCTCGAAGTCATATTCACAGAGAAACTCCATCCAATGCCTTTGCCTAGCATTAAGGTTGGGCTGCGTGAAGATATACTAAAGGCTCCTATGATCACTATGCAGCTCAAACCTATGCCCAAGAAGAAAGTGCCTCCATCTCGTCAATGCATGAACCACTGCCGCCAACTCAAGATCGTGGGTAGGATAGTTTAGCTCATGATCCTTGAGCTTCTATGACTCATATGCAATGACACGACCCTCCTACATCAATACTGCACCTAATCCCTCCAAGGACGCATCTGTACAAACTTCAAAGTCCCCAATAGGATCCAGTATCGCAAGTATAGGTTCACTAGTCAACTTCCCCTTAAGACACTGAAAGGCTATCTCACACTTCTCAGACCACTCAAACCTCTTTCCTTTCCTCTGAAGGGAGGTGATAGGATGCCCTAGCCTCGAAAAGTCCTACACAAATCACCTGTAATAACCTGCTAGCCCCATGAAGCTACGTATCTCGGCCACATTTGTGGGCGTAGGCCAATCTACGATCGCTTGGATCTTTGCAGGATCCACTGAAATACCCTCCCCAGAGATCACATGACCAAGGTATTGGACCTCAGTCCTGAAGAATTCACACTTCGACAAGTTAGCATATAGTTGATTATCTCGCAAGCACTGTAATACCTGTCGTAAATGCTCCTCATGTTCCTCCATTGTTCTAGAGTATACCAAAATATCATCTAGGAACACAAGGACAAACCTGTCTAGGTATGTACGAAATACCCCATTCATAAGACTCATGAACACTAAGGGTGCATTCATCAAACCAAATGGTACAACTGTGAACTCATAGTGACCATACCGCGTTCGAAACGCGGTCTTATGAATATATGACTCGAAGATTCGAAGCTGATGATATCTTGACTTGAGATCAATCTTCGAAAAGATGGTAGCACCCTTGATCTGATCGAATAGATCGTCAATCCTAGGAAGAGGATACCGATTTCTGATGGTCACTTTGTTCAACTGTCGGTAATCAATGCATAACCGAAGTGAACCGTCCTTCACGAAGATGACAGGTGCTCCCCATGGAGAAACACTAGGGCGAATAAAACCCTTCTCTAGCAATTCCTCAAGCTGCAACCTAAGCTCTTTCAGCTCCTGGGTAGTCATACGATAGGGAGCTCAAGAAATGGGCTCTGATCCAGGTACCAAGTCTATCTTGAAGTCAATGTCCCTCTAAGGAGGTATCCCTAGAATCTCATCTGGAAAGACATTAGAAAACTCCTGAAGGATGGGGTGACTATCAATAGAGACCTTCTCTTCTCCACCTCCTAGATCCAAATCATCCACTGTAACAACGAACAATTGGCAACCCTGCTGTACACACCTTCTCAACTGCATAGCTAAGATGATCCTCAAGGAAATTGGCCTCTAGACCCCCACTACCTCTACCTCTCTACTAGATGCCCCAATGCATCTAATCGACTTACGTCGACAATCAATGACTGCAATATGAGCCTCTAGCCAATCCATCCCTATGACAACATCATAAGAACCCAATGGAATAACTCGAAGGTCCAAGGTAGTCTGGAGAGGTCCAACCTCTAACCTACACTCTGGCACAAGGGAAAGTGATGCAACTTTTACACCTGAAGCTAACTCTACCTGCCACCTATCGACCTACTTTACTGCATCCAGTCTACATCGTGTCATGACAGATGAAGAAACAAAGGAATCAAATGCTCCAGAATCAAATAGAATAGAAACTAGGTTACCCCTCAACATACCATAAGCCTCAATGACTATACCTTGGTGCTCTGCCTGGCGGTTGTCAACCACTGTGAATACTCGATGCCCACGACCTGCATCTCCTACAGTCAGCTCTGACGTCATTGGTCCTTGAGAATAACCCGATGCCCCCTTATTGGGACACATCCTCACTATGTGACCCTATTGGCCACATGTAAAACATCCAGTGCCTCTACCGAAGCCCCTGCCTGTAGGTGGTGCGCTAGACTGTTGTGCACTACCCCTGAAAGATGAATGAGAACTATGCACTAGCTGCTTAGAGTTGAAGCGTCTCATGCGCCTCCAACTTTTGTCCCCCTGCCTCTACTGGAAACCCTTCCATTTCCCCTAGGAACCCTACTGCTACTGTTGACCACTTTGAGACAGACCCTGCTAAGCTCTAGAAGGTGCACCTCCCTGAGGCTGGCCTCCTCAAGCACTAGTCCTAGCTACTAAACCACTACCCACCTACCCTCCTACATGACCACCTAAGGCCATCACTAGGTTCTCCTCAATGAGCCTAGCCTTGTTGACCGCCACCTCCATGGTCTTGGGTTTGAAAACCTATACTCCACCACTGATATGGGCATTTAAGCCCTTGAGAAAATGTTGTACCAACATACCCTCATCATCTCCTATGCCCACATACTATTTGAGCTCATAGAAATAATGCTCATACAACTCTACTGACATGGTCATCTATTGAAGGGTGTGGAACTCATCCCCTTGACACTGCCTCTAATGCTTAGAAAGAATCTAGCCCGAAACCGCTCTAGGAACAACTCCCAAGAAACTGTACCAATGTCCAGATGGAGCTTCTACTCCTCTAATCTCAACCAAGTGGAGGAAAATCCCCTCAAGTACATGATAGCGCACCTAGCTCGAGTGTCGCTACTATATGGGTGCATAGAAAAACACCTAGTCAAGTCAATGAGCCATGTCTCTACCTCCAAACCACTGCCTGATCCATCAAAAATGGGTGGTCATGCTCTAAGAAAATCCCTCATATGGGATGCTACCTCTAAATCAGACTGAACTAGTATCTCTCTCTCTAACCACCACTAGCTCTACCTCCTGCCTAGGCCCAAGGCGGGCAAGGGTCTCCTCTAACAACTGACGCAACTGAGCGGCCTCGATCCTAGGTGGATCCGGATTTTGATTGCCATCTCCCTAAATATTCTAAGAATCCTGTTTCTCCTCATGGTCAGAAACAAGTGGAACATGTGGTGGTGGGTCTTGTTGTTCCCCAACGCGACCGCCTAAATGGCCACGTCTACGACCCCCACCTCTTCCACATCTGGAAGGAATAATCCTACACAGACACAATAAGGTATTAAGCACAACACACAATTAAAACCCACACAACTAAAAGCTTAATGGGCTCATCATAATCCCAGAGTACCCAGTGTTTAAACCTAGGCTATGATACCATGTGTAATGCCCCACCACGCAACCCTAGGGGAAGTTGCAAACTACTAAACAAATGCACAATTTTTTTTGTTTAATTACAAATACATGTAAGATTACAACACAAAGCCAACAATCCCCTAAGGTTACGAGACAAGATTAATTAAATCACAAATTAAAACAACATACATGAAGTGAAACATAACAACATTCACTTAAATAATTAAAGCACATACATTCCATACATGAGATTTTCATTTAAGACCATGAGATCCTTCATGGTTACCACTAACAGAAGTTATACAAATATGATTACATCACTCATTCCTAGAATGAGGTAAATCAATAACATGATTGCTTATTACAATTTCCACCTCGATAACAATGAGGGGTAAAAATAATACAAGAATGACTAACATAAAAGAACCAAGGTAGCAACTGGATCCCACGAGCTCTCCAACACGAAAGTCTCATCCACATAAGCAAACACCAAAAGAACAACGGAGTAAGGTGCACGTTCCACCCAACCAAGTGATACCCGAAGGTTCACCCCCCGTGCTAGGAGATAGTAACAACGATTTCAGGTCAAGACCAACAACCTCCAAACCTAGGCAACATGACTCAACCTAAAAGATAAAAACATGATAACGCACACACAAAGGTTACAATGCTTCTAGATTTGGCAAACATCACACCAATACCACAATGTTGACTTAGGAGAAGTGTCATCACAATGTCATGGGATATCCCCGCAAGTCTTCCTAGGTCCCAAACTCTATCCTTCGATATACCAAAATCTCCAACCCAGACTTCAGCCCTAATACGTAACCATCGTGCGAAACCCGCAGTTCTCTTGTAAAGGACAAGATAACGATCTTGCCATTCCAGGCCTTCTCGTCTCATCCCAAGTCTATACAAGCACTTGTGTCCATGAGCGAGGAAAAATTAATCTTTTTAAATGTTGGTACCACCTACACTAATCAATTGGTTTAAGTTTTCACTAAATTAACTAACTTACATTGAGATCTCCTGGCACCACTTTGTGTGTCGGCCCTCAATGTAAGCCACTTCTCTAAGACAACACGTGGAACTACACCACAACCAAAGGGTACTCAAGTGCAACCTAGGGATAATGAATCCCTAAACACGACATAAAACTTAAACAAAACCTGACCAAGATAATCAGATATAACACTAGACACAATTACGCACTACCCATGGCAAACAAGGTTGATCGACATGACAGCCACCCCAAAACATAGTAGACGGTTCGATATGGAAGACTTACAAAATCTGACTCAAATCCCAACAAGAATGAACACCCCACGACGAAAGGAAGTTTGCAAACAATATAAGATAATCTACCTTCGGATTTCGTAAATCCAATCATTCATTGCATTAGTGCACTTAATCAAATTAAAAAAAAACTATGTTCTTGCACAATCACATAAGGGTTTGGTTTTACGTTTGTTTCTTGTTGGCGCAGTAAACGCAATAAATTAAATCAATCTTTCTTTCGCTATACAATGATTTATCAAAACAATTTTTCTCTATCATTTACAAATATCTCATTTATAAATTAAATACTTCTTCTCTTTTTAAGAAAAAAAACAACACATTTAAATATAAGATATATATATATATATATATATTAAATGACTATGTAATCGAACATGTATATATATGTACTAATGTATATATATACATATTATCACATATATATTTAAAAATACATATATAATTAATATTTAAATATTAAATATAAATCACTTAACCAATCATTAAAATATAATATAAATATATTATAATATATATATATATATATATATGAAATATCAAATTAACATATATAATATATATATTAAATACATATACCATTATATTTTAAATTAAATATATATAACAAAAACAAACAGTATAAAACGAATTTTATATTAATATATATATATAAATATAAAATATAAAATATAATATATATTTTATACTTTATATTTAATATACATATAATAATAAAAGAAACGCATTTTAAAAAGAAACCGGCGAAGTCAACTAGGGTTAGGGCCTTGCCCTAACAGGGGACGCTGCCCCCATGAATGGGGGCGGCGGCCTGTGCAGGCAGCGACGACGCTGCCTCCACAGGCGGCCGTCGCCATCCATGGGGTGGCCATAGGGTTTATAACCCTTCCCCCTACCACTCACGTCATACACAATGAAAACAGCGATCCGCCATTCGCGGATTTGTGGGAATTTTCGACTGGTAACAAAAAAGAAATTTCTGGGTAAAAACCCAAATGGAAAAAAAATGAATTTATTTCATTTCGCCGAAATTTTAATAACAATAAATCTCATACAATTATATATATATATATATATATACACACACACAGTCATATTAAAATGACTGTAAAAATACTTATTTTCAATACCCAGATTGAGCAAATGCTCAATCTGAGAAATAAAATAATTTGCCATTGAAAATTACAAGATTTAACACAACAATTCAATGATTTCACAATACTTGCAAATTTAAATGGAGATTTTTCAAAGCAACCACAAATTTTCATAAGAAAACCATTTGAATCCCCCAAGTTTATTTCAAATTTCCTATTGATAGTTTGAGTATGAATTTTTGAATCTTTTCCTTGTTTCCACAATATGTTGAGAATTCTTTTGCTCAAGTTGAATGGAGATTTTGTCATGGGTTTTCCTCTAATTCAAACTTGAATTCCAAACCAATTTGAACCAATTTAAAAACAAGATTTTCAAATAACAATTTGCACAAGAATTTAAAGAAATTGCACCTTATGTTTTCTCCAAGCTTCCAATTCTTCAATGGAGATTCTTTCTTTTTTTATCAATTTTGCTTCAACAAATTCTTCCAATCCTTTCTTCAAAAAAAAATTTCTCCAAGAATTTCAATTCCCAAGTTTTTTTGTTCTCCCACAAATTACCAAATTCCCATTTTAAAACAAAACATGAATTTCCTTATGCCATTTCCTTCTCCAAATTGTCAAACCCCTAATTTGAGTTCACCCACCAAAATTTATTGCCAATTTAGATATTTTCATTTTTTGAAATTTAATAAAACAATTCTATTTCCCTTTTCAATTTGCATGATATTTATTTAAAACAAAATTCTATTATGCTTCAAAAAGATAATTGCATTTCCTTTCTTCCACAAAGAAATTGAATTTAACAATTTCATTTAAAATCATTTTTTTTAAAATTTAATTGCAATTTCTTTTTTTTTATTTGTCTCAATATTTAATGATGCTAACACAATTAATTTTAATTTAATTAATCAATAAATAAATCTAATCCATGATTAGATTAATTTATTGATTGAATTAAATTAACTAATTAATTAATAAGCACTCCTTTATGTATTTTGACAATAAAATTAAATAAAACAAACACCATTTACCTTGCTAATTTAAATACGCAAGCAAGGAGAGAAGAGATGACAAGGAAAATAACTTATCCCAACTAACAACCCAATGACACACTATGGCTAGGGTGATGTCACGACACAAAAAACCTAGCTACTATCTCCCAATTGTTTTCGTTGGACAAGGGACACACTCAGACCTGTGGAACTAGGTGGAGTTGATGTCCTGCACCTGCATCCTGCACATGATACGAGTGTCGAAACATGCATATATATATATGAAAACACACCGTGAAGAGGAAATCGCAGAATCACAGGGCGCTCGCATGCGAGTGATGTGATCCCGTCCCCTTCACCAATACAATATCGCTAACTGACGCATCTAATCATCAATGATATAGTCAAAGCATAAACATCAATAATTCACATAAATGCTAATTTAATCCATAACATGAAATAATAAAACATTTGATTAAAGCACCATCACATCAAAACATAATGTTTTCATCGCTTTAACAATTAGCGGTCAAAGTAATCAAGTTTATAACCATCATGCTAACAAAGAAAACATATACAATACAAACAACACTGTTCGATCAAAGAAAAATGGAGGGTGTTACACTAAATCAAGATCTACAAAAAACTAGAAAAAAGAGGTATATAAGGACTCATATTCCTAGAGGGTCGATTTAGTCTCGATTCTCTTTTTCAAAAAAAATAGGATCTTAAATTGTTCTCCTATCTCTGCATTTCCTTCCTATGTTTTCCAAACTTCATTTCTAGATCTAAACCTATTAAAGATATGCAAAACAAAATGTGGTGTTGATTTGCTTATGGGGGGTTTGGCTCTATCAAACCCCTAGTTGGTAATTAAACCTTGATAGAAATAATAGATCTGAAATGGAAATGTGTGTGAAGGTCATTCAAAAACATGGTAGAATGAAGCCCCCATTCTAGTTAGCTACAAAACCACTTCATAAGTAATTCAAAAATCCTCTTATCTAACTTCTTAAACAAATCGAATTCGACAGAAAAGGTATGCCTCCCATTGATTTCACTTGCTTTATGGAGTATTTACATGTACCATACCACATAGTGATAGAACTTTGATGAGACTAGGTGTGAAATTATGAATCCAATGCAACAAACAACACTGGAAATAGAGTTCATTAGCCCCCAATATGCTAATTTAAAGTTAAAAAGAACCTTTTACTTTAACATGTACATAACCTAATTGAGAGTTTATAAAAGCAAAAAGTTATGTATTTGTGATCATTTTGTCTTTTACATTTTTGTAGCTTGACTTCAGTGGAGAGTGATTGACAATGTTGAGCATACAAAAATATGTACCTCTGATACTCAAGAGCCAACAAGATGAGGTGGCACATGGTGATTTGTAGCATATAGTGAGTGGATTATTCTCTACCTTTGCTTCACTTTTATGCATTTACCTTATGTTTTTATGTATTTCTAGATAGATTTAGGATGTTAGAAGAAAAAGTTGCAAAGCATTCCTTTTTCTACAAGGTGTCCCACATTTTTGCAAAGTGTCCCACTTTTTCACAAAATGTCCCACATTTTTGTGAAGTGTCCCACATTTTTTGTAAAGTTTCCCACATTTTCATATAGTGTCCCACATTTTTGTAAAGTGTCCCACTTTTTCATAATGTGCCCCAAATAAGGAATAAAGTGTCTATGACCACAAGAAAAGTATCCTAAAGCAACTTTAGCACACTTTTTGATTGTTGAGGTATAAATTTAATATTTTTAGGATATTTATACGTGATACTTTTTCTTTTTTATTAGGTTCCTCCTTGATCTTGATAGTGTCTAGGTGACAGATTATTTTGTCACCTACGAGAGCTCATCATAGTGCTTTTAGAGGAGGATAGGTAGATATTATAGAATATGTGTATATATTTGGCATATCTCATGCCACCTATGAGATACCATGATGTCATGCTTACGACACTAGCAAATCAATGTGATGTGGATACTTGCACCTTTAATCTACCCCTTAGTGATATGACCATCACACTAGAGGATGTTCATAACATTCTTCAAATCCATATCTAAGGTGAGGCTATACATTTTGCATTGGATTGATCTTACCGAGAGATGAGAGTAGACATTCAGGTTTTTCTTAGAGGTCTAATTTGGGAGAGGATCATAGGGCCATGTATTAAGCTGAGGTGGCTACTTCATGCATGATCACCACTGCTTATGTGGATCATGAATATAAATATAACACTATTACTAGTCCTAGATGTCCAAGGAGCACACCTAGATGGGGGACTCGTATATATGATCAGGGAGATGGAGTATCACAAGACCATATATGCCTAGGGTTGTAGTATGCTACTGCATCTCTATTATGACTTGGGATATTTGTCCTATCAAAATATTGATATAGTATGGTTCATTTTACATCATTATAGGTTTGATGCTTGGGTATGTATAGGATCATGATGATCCTACACATACCCGCCTATAACATATCACATGTACTAGATTGACATGATTTTCTATTGTAGGGACTATGGGTTATGCATGCTCCCTTAGCTAACCAATTAGGTGAGCATGGTAGCATGGGTATTTACTGTTCTTGAGACTCAGGTTCAACTGCATTGATTAGGGGGATATCCTATGGAGACCTTACCATTTGATACTGCAGTGGCCAAACAAGATACCCTAGCTAACTAGGATGTAGAGGGACCAATTTTTACTTGGGATGCATGATTATGTATTGAGACCTTTCTACTACAATTGTTTCATGAGGTAGTTTTGATAGATACAAATTCCACTAGCACCATGACCATTTTATAGGTGATCAGTACAGAGTGCACATAGTCTCAGAGATACGAGATGAATCAAAGTTGATTATAGTGAATTGGATGATGAGGATCTTGATATGACCCCTCTCTGATGTTGATGATATGGGTGCTATAGATGCTTACAAGGAGTGGTGGGACACAACACAACCAACTCTAGTCTTTCCTATGGATCAGCCTATAGGCTATGTAGGACCTCTTCTAGATCATAGGGATAATGAGGAAGAGATTGGTGAGGAGATTAGGGCTTTAGAAATTTATGCAAATGAGGAAGAGGAGGATTATGATGAGGAGGAATTATACTATGAGTAGAAGGATGAGGACAAGGATGAGGAGAAGGAGAGCCAACTGATGGGTGATAGTAGTGATACAAGTGAGGAAATAGTTGCCCCAAGTGGATCGTAGTTAGTAGCCATAGCACGTGCTAGCACATATGATCATGGGGAGGGTAGTGGACCTTCTATACCTCCTACCCAATAGGAAAGAGACTTGGTTGAGGATGCATTATTTATGTTTATGCTTATGATTTTATGATTATTCTCATGTTTTTTTTTTCATTTATATATATATATATATATATATATTTATATGTCATGTTGTGTATTGATTATAGTTATTATTTCCATCCTACAGGATCTATGAGAGAGCTATAGGACCTCTACCAATGGGTCACTATAGAGATTGTATCTCCTTCTCCCATAGATGAGGTTATCACCATAGATTGCATGTCCCCACCAATCATGGAGCATCATCCTAATATGTTTGATCCTTTTGTAAGGTTGAGAGGAGCATAAAATAGCACTACTAGGATCACTGATCGGGCCATGGGTGAGATATTAGCATTGGATGCTACTTATGATGAGCTTTGATCATCTCAAGATATATTGGATCTCAAGAGACTACATGGAGAGGTTGTTAGGCTGGAGGTAGAGAGAGACCACATAGATTGAGAGTATATGGAGGCTATCAATATCAAAGGCTAGGGTTATTGGATGAGTGCAGGGCCTATAGGATGCACTAGGATCCATGGCTAGACCATGATTGCATACAACTATCTCTCGATGGAGGCAATCACTAGGTCCCAAGGGATCTAGTAGTCATAGGCCATAATAACATTGTATATTTGAGCATATGTACTTAAAAATTTCTTATATATATGATCATTTATGTTTGGTTGTTTATGTTTTTATGTTTAAGTTAGATGGAATTTTTTTTATCAAATAATCTTTGTAAGACTATTTAATAAATATCTCCCTGATCTAACATGTTTTACATGATCTAATTAAAACCATTTTATTTTTCTTTAGATGCAAAATTATGATCTAGTACATTATGTTAAACTAAAAAAACCCATGATCTAATTTTAGAACATAAAATGCATATAAGGATCTAGTTATGACAATGGAGGAGCACAACACCTATACAAAAACCCAACTTGACAAACACTCATCCAATTTTTGTAGCCCTTATAGCTAAGACTTAAATTTCCCTTACAAAATCCTTGTTACAACATACCAAAATAGATATTAAGGAATAAATCCAATTCTTGTTTCTCCAAAACACCTTAATCAATCTTAAAATGATTAAAGCAAACCCATTCACTAACTTAAACAACTCAAAAGTAAGAACTTTCAAAATTAAACTGTACAAATCAACATTGGGCCATTTAGGCCACATAAAAAAATAAAATTCTAAGCCCATTTTCCTTTGTGGATGCTTCAAAAAAATTATAATATTCCTAAACAACCATATTATTCCATCTCTCACCTTTTATTCATGAGATTTTAACAAACACTTGTATTGAACCTTCATTTTATACCCCAAAACAAGGCTATCATAAGACTGCCATAATAAGACAAATAAAACAATGGAATAAAAAAAAATATTTCACCAAACCTTATCATAAAATGGATCAAAATAAAACAAAGCACCTTTTTGAAAGAAAATACTCAGGAACAAATCTTACCACTACTCAAAACTCTAAAAAACCTCACTATATTTTGTTTTACTAACATTTTTCCCTTATTTTTAGAATTAGGGCCTTGTTGAATCTACCCCAAATCACCTTTGCACACTCTAAAACTTTATAATACTTTTAATTACATAAAAAAATACCTACTCTCTCCAATTTTTAGGTGATTCCAACAATGTAAATAGGAGAAACTTAATTTTCATTGCACGTTGTTACCCTAGTTAAGGGTTTTAACTCGCCTGGAGAAAACTATCAATAACTTTTACAATAGTTAATGATTTTTCATGAAACAAAAAAAAATTCAAAGAATATTCACATCGATTTAATTTACAAAGTATAAGGAGAGGATTTATGGATAAAAAATGGTTGTACAATGGCCTGAAACCATCAAAATGTTGGAAATTACCAAAAAATATGAACTTTTAATTAATCTCCACAATCTAAATTCATTCCCCAACCCTCCTTGAGATTTTTGAGGCCTCAAAAATATTTTATAAACCTTAAAAAATTCATAAAACTAAATCTTTAACTATCTAACCCTTCACCTTCCTCTATTTTTAAATTTTGTTTCATTTTTACAACTTTGCATTGACAACACTTTATCAATATTTTCACTTTTTACATTTATACCCAAAATGACCCAAATTAACTAATTAGGAGGTCTATTACATGATCAAAGTGGCCATTTATACCTTATTGCAACATGAAAATATCTATACAAAATAAGAAACCTAAATTTGCCTCATGGAGGCATATTCTTGGTACAGTGCACCTGCACCATCTAATCTAACAAAACATACAAGATTAACTTAAATAGTATGAAATGTAAAGTAGCAACCCAAAAATAATTTGAATAATTAATTTAATATTGAAAGAAACATAAATAATTTTTTTTCAAGAATGAATAAATGTGAGAGAAATAACATGTTATTCGCTAACTCTAACATCACTACTTTAACATTCACACTATTCAAGTAGGAAAGGTAGACATAGTACTAATGAAAATGCATAGCATTGACAGGTTCCTTAAGAGTTTTACCATCCATTTTTATTAATGTGTATGCTCTAGACCCATAACTTTCATTAATTATGTAAGGTCCTAAACAATTAGGGATGAATTTTCCTTTTTGATTGAGGTTAAATTAACATTATATTGATTCTCAAATACTACCAAATCACCTTTATGAAATGAACAAGGGATTACATGATTATTGAAAATATGTTTCATTCATATAGATTAAGCTTGGAGATGCTCAAGAGCATTAATGCATTGTTCACCAAGAATTTGAAGCTGATGGGTATATGTAGGATCATAATGGAAAAAATAGGCCCTTAAGTGGCAAAAAATTAAAAAAAAATCAGAGTTAGGCAACTTGACATAAAAATTTGAATAAGTTATCTATATTATTTCACAAATATATAAGAATAGAATCTATAGAAAATTGAATGTAGTTTCTAAACTACTAGGTTTGTTTAGAAAAAAAAAAATTATTTGGTGGAAATTTGAAATTTCAATGCAGTGGTACTTAAATTTAAGAGAAAAAATAAGAAGTAGATGTTTGTCTGACCACCCTAACCACAACAAAATGATAATATTTTTTTATAAGATTTTAGATATAAGTAGAGGACTCATGCTCTGATGTGATGCATATTTTTTTGTAATTGTTTTCCAAGTAAATAATTAATTATGAATTTATTACAATTTTTTAAAAAATATAAAAACTTGTAGGTCTAACCACCTTAACTTGGTCAAAACTTCATGAAATTCAATTTTTATTTTTTTAATCCTATAGTATTCAAAGCATATAATTTTACACATGTTTTGGATTTAAAAAATGTGACACTATTTGAAAGCTATAGATATTTTTCAATCACCTTATCAATCGGGACTTTTGTTATAATTTTAATAGAAAATGAATAATAATTAATTATTAAATTCGAAGTAAAGAATAATTTATATTAGTGGAAATTTGAGAATCTCGTTTAAAAACCCTTTTCATTTCATCAATTTTGGATAAAAAAATAGTTGTCAGCCACATACCCATCATATTGCCACGTTTTGGCCCATCATGATCATGCACACACCCTATTAATGCAATCATTGTTCTTTATAAGTATTATCATCAATAAGTCCTTGAAGATAAATTATTAATGAAGGAATCTCTAGCTCCAAGGGCATTATCACCTCGATACCATAGATAGGATTATATGGAGTATTTATAGTTGATGTTCTAATACTAGTAGGATAAGCCCATGATACATATGTTAACTATGTATGTCAATCCTTACTATGTTTTCTTACTATTTTTCTTGTGATTTTCTCAAGAGTCTTATTAGTTGATTCAACTTGACCATTAGATTGTGGATAGTAGGGTGTTGAAAAATTATGTTGGATGCTAAACATTTTTTAAAAAAATTTAACATAATTATTCTTAAATGGTGTCCCATTGTGTGAAACTAGCACAAAAGGGAGTCCAAAGCAAGAAATAATTTGTTCCAATATGAAATGGCATATTACATCATAATTTGTTGAATGAATGGGGATGGATTCCACCGATTTTGTTAAATATTTTGTCATAGTAATTATAAATGTATGTCTAGTGGAAGAAGGTGGTGATATTTTTCTATTAAGATCCAAATCCCATATCGAGAATGGCTAGATATGAACCTAGGAATGAAGCTCAAAAGTAGGAGGATGAATCAAATTATTTTTTTCTTGAAATTTATGAAATATTTTAATGTATTCAAAGAAATATTGTTCCATATGTGCAATATTATCTTATATGGATTAGCTTTTTAACTATTGATCTTCCTCCAAAATGACCCCCGCAAGTGCTTACATGAGCTTGTGCAAGTACTATAGGGATTTCATATTGTTTAAGGAATCTAAGAAAAAACAATAAGTAGTGTCAAAAAATTTCATTAGTGACATTTCCACACTTGTTTGGTCCCTCCTTATAAAATTGAGCTTAATGATGTCTTGACTTACTGTTATAATGTGTTTAACACACTAACATTAGGTCTTAGGCCCTTGTGAATTAAATAAACTTAACCACACCTTATTTAGAGTGTTGTAAAGTGTTTTAACACACATTCACACTTTTTTAGGGTTTTCATAAATAATTGGGCTTCTTTATGCTTTAATTGGCCTTATGGGTATGTGCATGATCATCATGGAAAAAACAGGCCTTGAGTGGTGAAAATTTCAAAAAAAATAGAGTTAGAAAACTTGACGTAAAAATTTGAATAAGTTATCTATATTATTTAAAAAATATGTAATAATATAATATAAAACAAACTGAATGTAGTTTCTAAACTATTAGGTTTATTTTTTATTTTTTAAATCTATTTGGTGAAAATTTGAAATTTCAATGCAGTAGTACTTAAATTTCAAGGAAAAAATAAGTAGTTGTTTGTCTAACCACCCTAACCATAATAAAATGATAATATTTTGTTATAATATTTTAGATATAAGTAGAGGACTCATGTACTTATTTGATGCATATTTTTTGTAATTTTTTTCCAAGTAAATAATTAATTATAATTTTTTTATTACAACTTTTAAAGATTATAAAAACTAGCATGTCCGACCACCTTAACTTGGTCAAAAATTCATGAAATTAATTTCTTTTAATCCTATAGTATGTGATATAAGTAGAAGGCTCATGCACCGATGTGATGAATATGTAATTCTTTTCAAGTAAATAAATACTTATGATTTTTTTTATTACAACTTTTAAAAAATATAAAAACTAGTATTTTTGACAACCTATAACTTGGTCAAAAATTCATGAAAAAGTAGGGAAAAATCTTACCTTTCAAATCTAAAACCAAACACACATTCACCACTATGCAAGAAGGCTAAAAATAAACATTAACAACAAATATGGAAGAGAAATAGGCAACATATATTGATTTCAAATTAGAAATTGAATTACATAATCATGGAGCTCATATGCTCCCATACATCATGGGCTTTACACATACAAAAATATACAACTCAACATTTTAGCTTCATTCCAACAACATCTAAGTATGCAAAACTCTTCTTCTCCAAAGCCCTAATCCCTTATTGAAAATAAACAAAAATTAAAAGAGTAATATTTTTGGTGATGCAAGATTGCCTTACAACTTGGATGCTCCTGCATCACTTCACGGAATTCATTTTTTTTAATCCTATAGTATGTGAAGCATAGAATGTGATGCATGTTTCAAAGTAAAAAAATGTGATATCATTTAAAAATTATAAATGTTTTCCAATTAGCCTATCAATCAAGACTTTAGTCATACTTCAAATAGAAAATGAATAATAATTATTTACTAAATTCAAAGTAAAACGTAATTTATACTAGTGGAAAGCTGAGAATCTCGTTTAAAAACCAATTTTTTTTCATCACTTTTGGGTAAAATAAGGTCATTAGCCACATACCCTACACATACCCATCATAACACCACTTTTTGGCCCATCACAATCTTACATGTACCCTTATTTTGCATCCACAAGCGTTAATTTATGCATCTTTTTGAGGATAATCATAACATAAATCATCCAATCATAATTCGAGTGGTTTTAGGTTGTGTGGCATATATTTAGTGATCTCAAACTCATACACCACCTTGTGCATATGAGTCCTACCTAGGGTTTTGGGTCCTGAGAAGGATTTTACACCTTTCTAAGATTTTTGAAGATGGTCCCATAAATTATGCATCATGGGACTCATATACCACCTTATGTGTGAGTCCCATGTGGCCTAAAATAAAAATTATTTCAAATTCTTGGTTGTATTTTATCCTTCTAGATCCGATTTCGGTTAGTAGTGTTGTAATTTTAGGAAATTTTGAATAATTAAGTATAAATAGAAGGTTCTTTCACTCATTTTCATCCAAGAATTTTTTGATACCATTCAATTTTTTAAAAGAAAATTAAAGTTTCTTCAAGGGTATATTATCAAGCATTTTAGAGCATTACTCAATCATGAAACATCATGTCAAGTTCTTCATGCATCATGTTTATTTTTGAGCTAACAATTATGGTGTAGGGTTGTAAGACTCAAACTATCATTCAACTCAAGATATACATTCATTGGAACCACCTCATACATTTTTACAACACTTTACTACTAGGGCTTGGTGAGTTGCAACATCCTTTTTTTCATTCATCATTCTCCATGCTTATTTTATTTCATTTCAAACTTTGATTACCAAAATGGGTTTTGACGAAGGCAAACCCCTTTCCACTAAATTTTTTTTTTCCCTCTCTTAAATGTGTTATTTCTAGGTCTAGATTGAAGAAACATTAAAAATAAATTCTAGAGAAAGTTCTCAAAGTGTTCAAAGTTTTCAAAGTTGTCCCCTTGCATTGGAGATACTTGGAAGACTTTTACATGTTGCAAATTAGGGTTTTAGATCCAGAAATCAATTAGGAAAGATAGAGTAGACATTTAGGAGAAAATTTAGACTTTTAAGCCTCATAAAACCCTAACTAGACTTATATGTCCATTCTGGTGTATAAGTCCCAATTTAGATCCTTTTTTTAGGTTTTTGTAGTTTTACACACCCATTTTCTAGATTCCTATTTCTACATAGAAACCCTAATCTGAGACCAAATCACCTAGTCTAGTGTATGAGTCCTAGTTAGCATTGAAATTATTTTTAAAGCATTTCTATACACGATTCAACCTCCTTTAGATTTCTATGTGCACACATTTCATCTTGCAACTTTCAGTTCTAATTTTTATGCATTTTTAAGTCATTTAGTGAAATATTGGATCATAGTAGGTTTAAGAATTTTTATTTACATTGCATTATTATTTCTAAACCCTATCTTGGTGGTGAACCAATTATTATTTTACAATCAACCCCTAGGATAACTCTATTGCAAGATCTCTTTCTCCTTTGCATACTTGAGGTTGAGAAATTTCTAGGGTTTTGTCCTTGAATGAGAGTGTTTGAGTTTTTTTATTCTATATTGCAAGCATAGAACTAAAAAAAATCCACCTTTGATTTTAGTGAGCCTGAATTTAGAACATCATTATTCTTTTTTTGAGTGCATCATCATCCATTGCATTAGGGTTTGCATCAATTAATAGGAATTCTAGGGTTTCTAATTTTTGCATTAGTGAAAGTGCATATAACATGCAATTTTGTATGTTATATCATTGAAAATCATATTAAATCTTCATTTTAATTTATTTTATAGATCATACAACATAAAAAGAACAAAAATCACTTGAAATATTTTGAAAATTTTAGAAAACCCCTCATTGGGACTCATACACCCATATGGGCAATTTAGTCTTAGTGCATATTTTGTACTACATTTTCCATAATTTAAAATTCTATTTTTGTGCTCCTATTTTTTGTGGGTGACTATTTGTTTTAGTTTATAGGATTTTTGTCTCATTCAATTCATTGCATATAGTTTAAATAGTTCATCTTTTGCATTGCTTAAATTCAAAATTACATCTAGAACATTTCATTTCGCATTGTTGGATAGTTGAGAATTTGAAATTTGCATCATGGATATGTGCTTTGGTAAGCTTTGGATGTCCTTCAAGTCCTTATTGGATGTGTAAATTTGTGCTTTTGGAAATGACCATAATGAAATTGAACTTACTCATGCTCACTCAACTCCTAATGTGTTTCCTAAATGATTGAATTAATCACCTTGAAGCTAACACATCCTTTTATCCATCCATGGAACAACCAACACCCCCTATAAAACTACCACTTGAGATGTTTGGTTACTTACATCCTAAAGTCAAGAAAAAATTTGAACCTAATTTCCCTACAATAGGTGAACCTAGTTCCTATAAGGAAGAAAAAATTCAACCATTCCATGTTAATAAAGTGACCAACACTCCCATCAACCTAGAAGAGACATATGGAAAAGGATCCACAATCTTTAGTAAACAAGGATGTGATACAACAAGCGAACATGAAATTCATCAACTCTTAGAGAAAATTCTACTTGAAAATACAAAAGGGCTAGGATATCAAGATCATCCTCTTGATATGAATGTACTACTTCCTAAAGAGAAACTAATCATTCATAAAAATGATAAGGATGAAAGGATTGTCTTAGGTCCTCCTCCTCAACCTTCAATCTGAGAAATTGGTGAATCTAGCTAGCACACAAAACCTTAAAAATTAAAGAAACTACAATTCCCTTACCCTCCAATTGATATTGAAAGAAATTTGTAGATATTTTTACATAGAGGAGTTAATTACATTACCTCCCATAAGAGAAGACTAAAAACCAAATCCTAAGAACACAAAAATGTCTCATTTTCGATATCATAGAGTTTCTGGACATAGTACCAATGAGCGTTGTGCTTTATAAAAAATATTCAAAAATATTGATATCATATAAATATTCCCTTAAAGTGAGACCCTTCTGCTCCTTTTCATTCTCACAATTATAGTTGAAGAGTAATAACATTCTCAGTATTACATGTTACATATTTATTTCAAATCATTTCAACTTGCACAAAGCTCATTTTCATCATCTACCTCATCTCATTCTTGTCCTACACATAGTGGGGGAAATTTTTTAGTATCCTTTCCCTAAAAAGTGCATTTTTCATTGTACCTTTAGCTAGGTTGACTCGCATGTGCCTTACTAGTCCTTTGTATTATTCAATTTTCTTTTGTGTGATTGCATGTGTATATTGTGATCCCCTATACTTTTCTATTTTATGTATCTCTCTCTCTCTTTGTGAAATTCCTCTATTTTTACCTTCATTATTCTCTATTTCATAAACCTTTTTTCTTTGTATTTGTCTTTTTTTTTCATTTTGGGGATGATGCAAGGCGTCGAGACATTCATGTCTCTTCCATGTTGACCCAAAATATTTCCTTTTATCTTTTCATTTGTCTTTTGTTTTCCTTTTTGGGATAACACAAGGAGTTGAGACATTCATGCTCTTCAATGTTGACCCAAAATATTTCCTCTTATCTTTGCATTTTTCTTGTGTTTACCTTTTGGGGATGACACAAGGCATTGAGACATTAATTTATCTTCCATGTTGACCCAAAATATTTTTCCTTTATCTTTTCCATTTATCTTGTGTTCTCCTTTTGGGGATGATGCAAGGCCTTGAGACATTCATGTATCTTCCATGTTGAACTGAAAGATGTTTCTTTATTTTTTCTCTCTTTGTGTGATTCTTCGAGTTCTAAGAGTATTTTAGGATTGCTGACAGTTCTGAGCTCTTTAAAAACATTGTCACAAGAACATACTAACCCAAAATCCATAGATCCCTTATGTGTTTGTGTTTTAATTTGGAGGGAAACCCATTGTTCTTTTTAATGACATAGCTTTATTTAGACATATGACTTGGCATAGGGATTTCTAGGTTGGCTCTCATGTCTTGTATTGCTAGCATTTATCATTTTCTACTTTAAAGTAATTTCTCATAGTATGGTGTTTAGAAATTTATTTAAAGTGGGGGCATACATTGGAATTATTGTTTTACATTTTTCTTTTCCATGCTTCATGGTTTAGTCTTCTTATTCCATGTGATGAATTTTTTAATTTTTTGTTGACATTGGGTGTGATGTACATCAAGAGCATGATCTATCTTAGCATATTATATTCCTCTTACTAGCTTGATTCTATGCACTACATCCCCTAAGTTGTGAATCTTATTTTCTTTGATTGGTCCTCTCTTGGAGACATTATATTTTTTTTTCCTAAGTTAAAGAACTTACATGAACTAATACTCCTTTGAATGTTCCTTATTTTTGCATTTTCAATTTCAGCTATATGGCTACCTTGCATGATACACCTTGCATTCCTATGGAGCAATCTTGTTTTTTCATGAATTACAAGCATCCAAATATTTTCTTGCCTTATGAATCTCAAAGTTCATTCTTCATGAGCTCCAAGAATACCAATTTTTTCTTACCTCATGAAACTCAAAGGCTATTTTTGTTTGGTGCATTATCCAAGTTATCAAGAGGTATAAATTTGGTATTGTTTTGATAGGAAGCCTAACCAAGGCATGAATTTCCCATAGCCACTCGCATATGAGTGTGAGTGCATACCATATATGTGTGTGTGTGTGTGTGTCACACCTCTTTTGGATCCTCACCTAGAAAATAACCTGAAGTTTATTGCCTCAAAGTGAGTGTGAATTTTTTGGACAAACAACCTAAATTTGATCCACATCATGATGGACAAATGATCAAAGCTTGATCAACCCCTTTTATTTTATTTTTATTGTCATCTTTGGAAGTGTATTCTTATGTCTTTATGATGCTCTTTATATCATTATCATGTGTGCTCTTGTCTTCCTATTACGGTTTTCCATGGGATCTTGATCCTAGGGGCTTGATCACCACTCTTGATTGTTGTCATCCTATCTTACTAGCATTGGTACACTTGTACCACTTTTAAAGTGGGTTTTTCTACTTTAGTGTGAGTTTGAAGCAAGTTAATTTTCTTACTAAAGTGGGGGCTAAATTTAGTTTCAAAAAATGTTGTTAATGACACTTTCACACTTGTTTGGGTGCTCTTTATAAAATTGAGCTTAACAATGCCTTAACTTAGTGTTGTAATGTGTCTAACATAGTCACCTTAGATATTGGGACCTTATGAACTAAATAAACTTAATCACACCTTTCTTAGAGTGTTTAACATACTTCCTCACTTTTCTAGGGTTTTCATAAATAATTAGGCTTCTTTATGCTTTAATTGGCCTTATTATGCATTGTGCCATAGAAAATGGCCCCTTGTCATTTTCATGGCCTTTTAGGTCTTTTTTCATGGTGTTTGATGTATTTTTCATTTATTTTATGATCTAAGGGTATGTGTGGGATCATGATCAGCCAAAAAGTTTTAATATGATGGGCATATGTAGGGTATGTGGCTGACTACTTTTTTTTTACCCAAAATTGATGAAATGAAAAGGGTTTTTAAAGGAGATTCTCACATTTCCACCAATATAAATTATGCTTTACTTTGAATTTAATAAATAATTATTATTCATTTTCTACTTCAATTATGACTAAAGTCCTGATTGATAGGCTGATTGAAAAACATCTATACCTTTCAAATGGTATCATTTTTTTTAATTTGAAACATGTGTCACATTTTATGCTTCACATATTATAGGATTAAAAAAAGAATAATTTCATCATTTTTTGACCAAGTTCAGGTGGTTAGACATACAAGTCTTTATATTTTTTAGAAATTGTAATAAGAAATTCATAATTAATTATTTACTTGGAAAAAAATTACAAAAAAAATATGCATCACATTGGGACGTGAGTCCTCTACTTATATATAAAATCTTATAAAAGAATATTATGATTTTATTGGGGTTAGGGTGGTCAGATAGGAACCTACTTATTTTTTCCTTGAAATTTAATTATTACTGCATTGAAATTTCAAATTTTCACCAAATAGATCTTTTAAAAAAATAAACCTAGAAGTTTAGAAACTACATTCAATTTGCTATAGATTCCATTTTTACATATTTTTGAAATAATATAGATACCTTATTCAAATTTTTATGTCAAGTTGCCTAACTCTAACTTTTCTAAATTGTTATCACTGCTTAAAGGCTTGTTTTTTCCGTGATGATCCTGCACATACCCCTAACATGGATTGAACATGCATACTAAGGTATTAAAATTTAAATAATGATGTCTTGTGAAGGTTTTGTGTAGTGTTGTGAAACATTTCTAGTTTCTTCTAGACTTTATTAATTACAATTCACCTAAAAACCACCTTCTTACACATCAACAAGTCCTATTTTGAAGTGTTGTAAAGTATTTTAACATGATTTCACACTTTTCTAGACACAACTTCACTATTTATCCCTTTCTTATGACTTATTTGACCCCTTTATGCCCTCAATTCTCTAATTAAGTGTATTTTTCAATGTAAGCCTAATAAACAACATTAAATACAACTTAATTCCCAACAGAAGTATTTTCAGGTCCTAGGAGGGACCCATTTGCCATGGGTGGTGAATGAGTCCCCTTTGGCTCCAAATTCAAAAAAAAAAATTCCTTTCATATTTTTATTTAAAAGCAGTTGATGTCAGCCTATGATGAGGTAAGAATAGTTACTAAGGCACAAGATTGTATAAATAAGTGTTTTTAATCTCATATTACATCCCATCAAATCTCTCATACAATATTCAAGAAATTTTAAGCATTCAAGCATCTTACAACATCTTGCCAAGAATTATTGAAGCACTTTGGAGCATCCATTGACATTAATCCAGAATTGCATCATCAAGGGTTTGGTAAGTGGATACATTTGAATTTTTTTAGTTTATCATCCTCTTGTATTTCATTATTTCATTAATGGTTTGATTACTAAAGGTAGGGTTTGACCAATGAAAACCCCTATTTTCTAACCCTCATCAATTTTTCCCCATGTGCATGTGTGTTTGTAGACTTTTGTGTGCATATTTATGAAGTATTTAGGTGTTACAAATTTTAGAACAAGTAAACTATATGTTTCAATTCAACTCATTCATATTTTGAGCTTGGTGAAGGTTTTTTGTCTATTTCCTATTGAATTGACTTTGACAACCTCACAAGTAGATATTTCAAGATCTGGTGTTGCAGATTTGTCTCCTAATTTTTCATAATTTTGGGAGAGGATTCATTCACCACTAGTGGAAAATGAGTTCCACCTTAGGACTAAAAATCTGAATTTTATCAGATTCTAGATCTTGATAGTCAGAAACATGTTCCCTACACTTTTTCACCAAGAGGAGGACTAATTTTCCACCTTGGGTGAATGAGTCCCACTATGAAATTTTAGTAATTCTTGTCATCATTCACAAAATTCCAAATTCATCAAAAATTTCCTAGGTGCACTTTGTTTCATCTTATTTCTTCCTATTTTACATTATTTCTTCATTTAGTTCATTGCTTGCATATCATAGTGTGTTTTCAAACATAGCATAAATATTAACTTTCCATTCATTTTCATTAATTAATATCATTCAATTGCATTTATATTACTTCATTTAGCTTATATAACATCATACATAACATAACTTGAGTGAACCCTTAGCATTTTTGGGTTCTATCTCTCTCCTTTTAGGTGAAAAACCTTAGAAGAGCTAGAGAAGCACATAGAAACCCCAAAAGTCTATGGTTCATTTTGGTGAACCTGACTTTTTGGACACTTTTCATTTCTGATTTCATTTTCATATTGCATCTTAGATTAAATTTGAATCAACATTCAATTTGGACATTTTTTTTTTTGCATCCTATGCCTTTTTCATATTACATTAGTGAAATCTTTGTTTAGGTTTTAGTTTTTCATTCCATATCATTCAAAATTTTGAAAATTTGCATTATGCATCCTTAATTGCATTCTTTACAGAATTAAAATCATCTTAAAATTTGAAAACTATAAAAAATTGCATACTAGGACTAATTTGCCACCCAAGGTGAATCAATCCCTCTACACCTTTTAAACAACATTTTTGGCATCTTTCTGGCATTTTTTTGCATTACAGTTTCTTGTTCCTACATTCTATTTTAATATCTATAATCTCTATTTTTACTCATTTCTTGCATCTTAGTTTATTTTCATCATGGCATTTTCTTTCAATAAGTTTTGGAATTCACTAAAATTATTGGTAGACATGTCCAATTGTTCCTTTGGCTATGACCCTAATTAAATTGAACTTCCTCATGCTCTATCAACTCATGATTTTCCTCCTCATGTTGTAGACATCAATATAGAATATGATGTTGTCATGAACAAGTTCTACAATGAGTTCCTTGATAACTTAGAAGCCAATGTAATGCCCCGTGCAAACCCCAAAGAACAACCACATAAAAGCACACAATTTAAATAATCAATATACAAATATTAAATAATCATATACATGATCATATACTTCATTTCATTACAATACAAATAACATAACCAACTATGTTCTTTGGGGCACGCGAGGTCACATCGAATTAAACATTACAAAGCATCAACACATAAGATACCATTCTAACAACAAAGGAACTATTAAAGACAACATTAGATATATACATAGATTCCATCATAAGGTAAAACCATGAGGAATCACATAGCCAAATAAGGATACAAGGTTGAAATTACATTACAACATCTTTTAAATATACAACATATCCATAAACATAATTTACATCATGATTCCCAATCATGTGGGATGAATACAATATACAAAATTATCAAAACGCATAGAGATCAACTGGTACAAATCTTCAACAGGATGAGACTGGGCCAACAAACGCTGATGGGGAACCCAACGGTGTGCGGAGCACGTTCCACTCGACCACCCCCGTGCTAAGAGGTGACAGAGAAGTAACTCCGACCAAGACTATCAACTGACAAGAACCGAGGTACAAACATAACAAGAAGTACCAAACATAGAGCCACAACACAATACTCCAAATTGCAATAAAACAATACAGTATCATCCAATCATAGAGTCATAAGAGTACAAGGTCATAAGCCAAATATCAACAAGATTATACAAGACCACAAAATGCACCAAAGACAGACCAAGGAAATAATCATAAATCAATTTAAGTCAATTCAAACAACAATCTTAACCAATTCCCATCACATACTTCCAGAGGAACACAATAAAGTAAAACACATGGGCAACTAGGGGAGAGTGTCATCGCATAGTCCTACATGGGCTATCCTGTGCTCTTCCTCCCAACTAGAGGCGCCGGTCCCATCTATGGCTATCTTGTGCCCTTCCTCCCAACTGGAGGCGCCGGTCCATAGGGTGACTCATGCGGAGCCGTAAACCGCTCGTGAAGATGAGGTCACGACCTTGCCGACCATGGCCTTCTCAGCCTTCCATTAGTTTGTGGAAGCACTAATGAAGATGAGGCATCCATTTTAAAATCTTATAATAATATTACTACCCAACCCTCCTAAGTTAATTATTAGGTTTTCACTTGATTACTAACTCACTCGTGGGTTATCCTGTGCCCTTCCCCTTAAATGGGGCGCCGGCCCCCACGAGGAGCCACTCTCCCTAGAGACCCAACCAAAACCAAAAGGTAACAGGGGTTGTACTATTCCAATCATGAACATTGAAATGCAACAATAAAAATAATACGCGAGGTATAACCCATCTGGCAAATAAATACCATAACAAAAATCCCACAACTCAGTACACCCCAGAAGCTCATGACGAAAAGATATAAATTCAGCAAAAAATCACAATCCTCTGGAAGACATCAGTTTTAACACAAATGGGGTTCCCACATCAATGAACTGACAATTTCCCGAACCCAACTAATTTACAAAATACAACTCACACGGGTACACAAATAACTTATTTAAGTTCCACAATAAATTTTGTTTTCACAGTACTCATATTAAAGTAAGGATTAAATAACAGTGCTAACATAAATACATAAATTATCTTTTAACTTATAACATCATTTGTATATTTATAATTTTAACAAAAGTAATAGCAATTTCTTTCTATTTTCATAATTTTATTACTAAAATAAATTTTGTTTTTACTCAAACCAAAATAGAAACAGTCTGATTACAACAGAATTAATTGATCAATTTACCAGTTAAAAAGATGACTTTCAGTATATAACTAAACGAATTTAATAAACATATATACATATAAATATATATATATATATATATATATATATTTATTCATTTATTTACAAGCACGAATATTTTAATACATAGAGATTTATCACTCAAAATTTATAACACAGGTTCCAAGTTTTAATGAATTTCCATCGCTGTAAAAGGCGTATGTATATGTGATGCCCGGCCCAGCGGACAGTCTACGGACTGTACACAGTAGTCTGAAAGACTACCGCGCAAGGTCCACAGACGGCCGAACGGTGGTTACAGCCGAGGCCGAACCACCATTCGGTCGGCCAAAACAATGATTTAAATTAAAAAAACACAATAAATTTTTTTAATGTCATTGGTAATACGGCCAAACACAAGGTTTTAAAGAATTTCATTAAATAAATATATATATATATAATTACATTTATATGTGTATATATATTTATCTATATATATACATATATATATGTATTTATATATTTCGAATACAGAGCCTTAAAATATAAATGTATATAAACAAAGCAAAGATATACAGATCCAGAGTTCACATTAAGAGAATTATTTCTTTTCCCAGGACAGTACAACAGTAACAGTGTTTATTCCCAAAACCCAACCAAAATTTCATTTTAATAAACAACAATCCCGAACCCCATTACAAATTTCTTTTGATTGAATAATAGACCAAAAACATTTCTAAAAACCCAGAAGATTTTCTTTCCACACACATTTAATTTCAAACCCCAGGAGAAAATTTCATTCACAAAAAAAAAAAAACAAATTTTATTTCATTTGTTCCTATAGAAAGAAAATAATTAAAAAGTAGAAAAAGAACCTGGTGTCCTATGCCTGTAGAGGATCTGTGGAAGCTTTCTCTTGAGCTTGATCAAATCCTTTTTGCAGAGCTATTACTTCACTATCGAATGTTTCCAGCAACAGATCCAGAACCTCCCTTAGACTGAACATTCTTCTTCAATAAATTCTCCAGAATAACAGAAAGAAAATGCAATACTCCTCCAGAATGACAATAAAGCTATATGCAAAATTTCTCTAGAATCAGAAAAAGAGAATGCCATCTCTGTACAAAGAAAAACCCCTAAATAAAATCAACACTCAAAAAGTCTTTTCCGTCTCCTCTTCCCGTGAATACCAGAAGTCACTTCTCTAGAAATAAATAAAATAATTGTTAACCCAATGATTCCTTTTGTTTCCTTTTTACATGCATTTGCATTTCTTTTTTTTTATCATGCATTTGTTGAAATGAAAACCCATTCCCTAAAAATAATTTTCCTTCCATTACAAGAATATTGGATTTGACCAATTAAAAATTTAAATATATTCAAATCCACAAAATTTAACTTTGTATTTATTTATTTCCAAGTACACTTTATTAAATAATCAAATGCCCATTAAAATAATTAAAATCAACCATTTACAAGATTTTCAAAATAAATTTAATATTTTCACAACTACTAACATTTATTTATTTATTTATTAATTTATGCTTTATTTTATTAATTGTTTAATTATTTAAATCACAACATAAAACCATACACCACATTAGATAAGTCATAAAATCACAGTTACATACAAAGACTAATGTAACAACAAAATGGCTATGACCAAGACGCACAAAACCAAGAAGGTACAAGACAATTGACATCTTGGGACGGGGCTACTTCCATGTCACCTTTGTTCAACTTCCTACCGTTGGGTTGGTTCGATGCTCACCCTGTCCTATCGAAATAGGTGGAATCGAGTCTTATTCCTGCAAAGCCTGCATCCAACAAGGTGATACACAACATACATACATATAATCAATTACAAAGCATCGTGAGAAGGATTTGCAGTGTAGCAGGGCGCTCACGAACGAGTGATGCTACCTTGTCCCCTCACCAAATCATATCATCATCTATTGCATTATAGAATTACATTAATTCGCATCAACATCATCAATTACTATTCTCTAGCCTACTGCATTCCAATTAACTCCATCAAAACAATCGTAATAAAAATGTCATTATAATATCCATGGCATCATAAGAGTAATATAATCAGTAACAATCTAAGCTACCACAACATAACATCAACAGTATCATCAAAACCACAATGTGCCAAAAAAAACCACAGAGAATGTCAAGAACAAGCAGCAACATGAAGGAGTGGCCAGCCAATGTATCCTTTTATTCTCCCATGAAATCACAAGATATTCCTACTATTGCACCTCCTAATCACTTTGCATATTTATATCCTAAAATCAATGATGTACCTACGGTTCCCCCCTCAAGTGGATCGAGTTCCTTTAACCAATCACACTTGCATTCATCTTACAATCACAAAGTCACAAACACTCCCATAACCCTTGAAGAAACATATGGTAAAGTATTTACTATTTTAAGTAAACATGGTTGTGACACAACACATGAACATAACATTCATCATCTTCTTCAGAAAAACCCAACAAAATCAAACACAATAGGACTAGGATATAAAGATCCTTCTCATCATTATAGACATCCTTTTCAACCTAGGAAACATTGGGATGCTAGTACAATGATCTTGAATGCTCCTCCTAACTTGAACATTCTCCTTGCACATGAACAACCATTATCTCCTTCTAATGATAAGGATGTTAGAATCTTCATGGGTCCTCCTCCTCCTCTTTGTGAACAAGGAGAATCTAGCAAGATAAAACAACCTTACAAATTGAAGAAGCTAAAGTTTCCTACACATCCTCCACCCAAATGTCAAAGGATACTTCAATTTATTTTAAACAAAGGTCTTATACTCTTACCACCATCAAATAGGTTGGCCATTTTCCCTAATGATTCCCACATACCATATTGTAAATTTCATCATATTCTTTGACATTGAACAAAATAATTTCATACTTTGAATGAGATACTGGACAAGTATCACTTCACTAATACTGATTTCTTTCCTATTATCCCTTAAAGCACCATTTCCTTATCATGCCATAGTTGTAGGATCTTTCATTCTCACTATTGCATGATCCTTTCTATCTTCACCCTTGGCTCATGCTTGTTTTTCCCTTGTGCACACAAGTAGTTGTTAGACTTTGTCCTTGTAATGCACTTGTCTTTGTCTCTTACCTATGTTATTTATTTTATGCTTAATTGTTTAAGCTTGAGATACCGATAACCTAGTTAATGGTTAACTTACATTTTCTTTACTAGTTCCTCTTTTTTTTTCCTTTTATGTGTGTATTGTGTTCCCCCATAATGTGTTTTTAATGCTTCTCTCTCTTTGCAACCTTGTTCTATTCATACCTCTATTCTTCTATATATCATCCATTAATTTTTTTTTGGTTCACTTTTCTCTTTTTGTTTTTTGTTTTCTTTTTTGGGATGGCACAAAGCATAGAGATGCTCTATGTCTCTTCCATGTTAACCCAAAAGGTCCTTATATTTTTCTCTTTTTGTTTGTGTTCTTCTTTTGGGGATGATGTAAAATTTAGAGATTCCCTATATCTCTTCCATGTTGACCCAAATATTTTCATTTTCTTTCATTTTCTTTCTTTTCACTTTTGTTTTTTCCTTTTAGTGATGATGCAAAGGGATTGAGACCAAAATGTCTCCTTCATGTTAAAATATTTTTTTCATTTTCTATCATTTAATTTCTTTTTTTCCTTGTGTTTTTCCTTTTAGAGATGATGATGCAAGGCATTGAGACCACAATGTCTCTTCTTCCATGTTGACCCAAAATGAATGTTGTTTTCCTTTTCTTTACTCTCTTTTGTGTCATTCTTCAGGTTCCTGCTTATGTGATTTGGGGAATGATGATAGTTTTGAGCTCTTTCCTTAAAAACATTGCAGCAATGAACATACTAACCAAAATCCATAGATCCCTTATGTGTTTGGTATGGTTTCTTTTCTAGGGAAACTCCTTTCTTTTGTTTTTCATTTTTCCTTGACGTGCAGCCTACTTCAAAACATATATGAATTGGCATAGGGCTTTCAAGTTGGCTCTCATGTGTGGCCCTTTCCTTACCAAATTCTCTTTCCCTTTCTACTTTAAAGTAATTTCTCCACAAACTATGTATAACAATTCCTTTAAAGTGGGGGGCATACATTACCATAATTCATTTGCATTCTTAGTGTACATAGCCAATGTGTTTGTTACTTTTTGGATGACATTGGATATGATGTCCTTCATAAGTGTGATATATCTTAGCATATTACATTCCTCTTGATGGCATGATGTGACTCACTACATCCCCTAAGTTGCGAATATACTATTCTTTGATTGGTCCTCTCTTGGAGGCTCCTTTGAACACCTTTCTCATTACATTTTTACATTTTTCATTTTAACCACCTTGCATAACACAACTTGCATGATTGTGGTACCTTTCCTTTTGTCCATAAACATTCCTTTTACTTTGTGGCACCTTGTTAAATTTATCACAAGGTATAACTTTGATATGGTTGAGTGTGAATCCCACCCAGTGGCATGACTTTTCCCCATACCAACTAGCGTATGTATCTTACCTTTTTGGGATTTCTCACCCCATGGATAGTTAGAAGTTTTGTGGCCCTAGAGTGAGTACATTTGGGCCTTCTCACCTGGTCAACCATCATGTGTTCTCTTGCCCTAGAGTTAGTGGACATTCTCTTTTAGCCTAGATATAATCCACAACTAGTTGGACTAATGATCAAAGCTTCATCTAATTCTCAACACTTGAGTTTTCATTTGTCCTTATGCTTAGTTCTCTATGAGATCTTCATCTTGGGGGTTTTATCATCTCTTGTGATTGTTGTTAGTCCATCTTACTAACATAAGAACATTTGAACTCTCCTATCAATGTCCATGGCTACTTTAGTGTGAATTTGAAGTTGGTTCATCCTCTCACTAAAGTGGGGCTAAATGTATCATAGAAAAATGGCCCCTTGTCATTTTCATGGCTTTTTAGATCTTGTTTCAAGGTGTTTGATCTATTTTTATCCAATATTATGATGTAACATGGATTGAATATGCATATTTAGGTATTAAAATTTAAATAATTATGTCTTGTGAAGGTGTTGTGAAATGTTGTGAAACATTTATATATTATTCTAGACTCTATTCATTAAAATTCACCTAAAAAACACCTTTTTACACATTAACAAATCCTATTTTGAAGTGATGTAAAGTCTTGTAACAAGATTTCACACTTTTGTAGGCACAACTTCACTATTTATCCCTTTCTTGTGACTTATTTGACCACTTTATGCCCTCACATGCTTTAATCAAGTGTATTTTTGAATGTAAGCCTGATAAACAACATTAAATGCAACTTAATTATTGACACCTATTTTCAAGTCCTAAGTTGGACCCATTCTCCATGGGTAGAAAATGAGTCCCCCTTGGCTCCAAATTCAAAATATTTTAAATTTCCTTCTGAGTTTTTATTCAAAAACACCTAATTTTAGACTATGATGAATTATGAATGGTTACTAAGGCACAATATTGTATAAATAATGATTTCATCTCATTTTACATGCCGTCCAATCTCTCATACAATATTCAAGCAATTTCAAATATTCAATCACTTTGGATCATCAATTAACATTACTTCAAACTTGCATCATCAATGGTTTGGTAAGTGGACAACATTTTCATGTTGTTAGTTTATCATCCTCCTTTATTTCATTATTTATTTAAGGGTTTGATCACCAAAAGTGGGGTTTGACCAAGGAAAGCCCCTATTTTCTAACCCTCAACCATTTTTCCCCTCTTACATGTGTGTTTGTGGAATTTATTTTGTAGATATATCAAGCATTTAGATTTAGAAAAGTGGAGAACAAGTCAACTAGGTACTTCAAGTCAACTCATTTATATTTCAAGCTTGGTGAAGGTTTTTTGTTTATTTCCTATAGAATTGACTTTGATAACTCGACAAGTAGATATTTCTAGATTTGGTGTTGTAGAGTTGTCTCCTAATTTTTCAAAATTTTGGGAGAGGATTTATTCACCACTATTGGTGAATGAGCCCCACCTTAGGACTAAAAATATGAATGTTGTTAGATTCTAGATCTCGACAGTTAGAAACTTGTTCCTGACACTTTTTCACTAGGAGGACTAATTTGCAACCCTAGGTGAATGAGTCCCACTATGAAATTTAATTAATTCCAATCAGCATTCACAAAATTCTATATTCATCAAGCACTACCTAGGGGCACTCTATTTCATCTTATTTCTTTTTGTTCTACATTATTTCTTCATTTAGTTCATTTTTTCCATATCATACTGTGTTTTCAAATATAGCATAAATCTTAACTTTGCATTCATTTTCATTCATTAACATCATTCAATTGTATTTAGATTACTTCATTTAGCTTAGAGAACATCACACATAACATAATTTGAGTGAACCCTTAGCAATTTTGGGCTCTATCTCTCTCATTTTAGGTGAAAACCATAGAAGAGCTAGAGAAGCACATAGAAACCACAAAAATCTATGGTTCATGCATCTAAAAGCCTTAATTTATGCACATTTTTTAGGATAATACTAAAATAAATCAAAATCCAATCATAAATCCAATTTTTCTAGGTTGTGTGACCTATATTTAGTGATTTGGAACTCATACGCCACCTTCGATGTATGAGTTGCACCTAATATTTTGGATCCTGATCTAGATTTTACACCTTTCTAAGAATTTTTGAAGTTGATCCCATTAATTATTCCTAATGTGACTCATATGCCACCTTGGGTTTATGAGTCCTGTGTGGCCAAAAATTAATTCAAATTCTTGGTAGGATTTTATCATCCTAGATCTGATTTTGACTTGTAGTGTTGTAATTTCAATAAATTTGGCATAATTAAGTACAAATAGAAGGTTCTTTCACTCATTTTCACCCAAGAATTTTGTGAGATTATTCATAATAGAAATTTTTAGTTTTCAAGAGAAATCAAGTGTCTACAAGAGCATTCAAGTGTCTTCAAGGCTAGATTATCAAGAATGTTAGAGCATTATTCAATCATCAAGCATCTTGTCAAGGTCTTCATGCATCATGTTTGTTTTTGAGCTAACAATTGTGGTGTAGGGTTTTATGATTCAAGCTATCATTCAACTCAAGATCTATCACATTCAAGCAAGACTCACGATCTACATCCATTAGAGCCATCTCATATATGTTTGCAACACTTTATTGCTAGGGTTTGGTGAGTTGAAACATCTTATTTTGTTCATTCATCATTATTTATTCCTATTTCATTTCATTTCAACGTTTAATTACCAAAATAGGGTTTGAATAGGGAAAACCCCTTTCCAATAATAAAGTAACATTTTCCCTCACTTCGATGTGTGATTTGCAAGTCTAGATTGAAGACAAATTCAAAAGAAAGTTTGGAGAAAGTTGTCAAAGTTGTAACCTTGAATTTGAAATACTTGAAATACTTTTACTAGTTGCAAACTAGGTTTTTTGATCCAAAAATTAATTAGGAAAGACATAATAGATATTGAGGATAAGATTTAGAATTATGAAGCTTTAGAGAACCCCAACTGGATTGATATTCCACGGTATGTGCATGATCATCATGGAAAAAATAGGCCCTTAAGTGGCAATGAAAATTTAGAAAATCAGAGTTAGGAAACTTCATGTAAAAATTTGAATAAGTTATCTATTTTATTTCAAAAGTATGTAAGAATAGAATCTATAGAAAATTGAATGTAGTTTCTAAACTACTAGGTTTACTTTAAAAAAATCTATTTGGTGAAAATTTGAAATTTCATTGTAGTAGTACTTAAATTTTAGGGAAAAAGTAAGAATTAGGTGTTTGTTTGACCACCCTAACCACAATAAAATGATAATATATTTTTATAATATTCTAGATATAAGTAGGGGATCCATGTTCTAATGTGATGCATATGTTCTTGTCATTTTCTTCCAAGTAAATAATGAATTATGCTATTTTTATTACAAATTTTAAAAAATATTAAAAATCATATGTCTGACCACTTTAATAGTTCATCAAGGAATGAGTCTATATTAGGTAACACTAGGAGAGAGGGAGTATCATCAAATTGGTAGGCCAAGGCTTGTCCTTTGATTATATTTTGAGATACAAATTTAAAATCAATTAATAGCATAACCCACTTAGCTAAATGTCCTGATAAATTTATTTTAGTGAAAAAGGTGTTTTAAAGGATCAATCTTTGTCATGACATGGATTTCATCATTCAATAAGTAATATCTAAATTTACTATTAGCAAATACAAGAGCTAGACATTATTTTTCCATCATTGTATATCATGTCCTATAATCAATCAAATTTTAGCTAATTTAATAAATAGGATATTCTTTACCACTTTCATCTTGTTGAGCCAATAATGTTATGAGAGCATGGATATATGCTATTGAATAAAGGATAAATGGTTTTTCCTTCATAACGGGTTGTAAAATATGTGAAGTAGCAAGATAATCTTTCAAAGTCTCAAAAGACTATTTACAATCATCATTCCAATTAAACTAAACCTCTTTCTT
>VDFB02073101.1:0-21241 GCA_007258455.2 Sequoia sempervirens
TTTTTATTTTTCATTTCTTGGTATATTATATTCATGCCTATTATTTCTCCTAGTGGTTTTGACAATTTTGTCACTTGAGTCATCGAAGGCATGGTATTGATCTTTCAAATAATCAAACGTAGTACCAATATCATTTCTTTGAGGAAGAGGTCCAATAGACATACCTTGACTTTCCAAGAAGCACACTATCTTCATGTCCTTGAGAATCCCTTAAATAACTTATGTTTTCCATTTACAATTATTTTGAGCTACAAACTAGTCACCACTCTTCACTTGGAAGAGGCAAACTTTATTATATCAACAAAAAATTTCAAAAGTTGTATGCTCACAAATCCCTAAAGCTAGGCTATTTTTTGAGTGCTAGGGGTGTTAAACTTAGGTAAAAGACCAACTTATGATTATGCAAGGTCAACAATGGATTGATTTGCTAAGGTCAATAATGCCTTCTTTTGCTTTAGGCTTTGGTAGGCCAAGGGGAGGTTTTTCTTTTGGTGTTGTGCTAAAGATACCTATAAAGAGCAAAAATCAACCTTGAAGCAAACCATACTCATCACATCAAATACTCCTATTTGTGTGCCACTAAGTACCTATATGCTCATTTGGCAACACAAGGGTTTTACAACTTCATAAAGTAGATGAACAAACATATAAAGAGATTTAAGATGTGTCTTTGACAACCCCTAATGGTGATACACACATGTAGACATGGAAGTAAAGGTAATAAGAACAACACAATTACAAAAGAAGATTGATTTTATATATTTTTAATGTGTTGGTGAGATGAGAGGTTGAGCACAAAGAAGATGGGTGTCTTTATCTATTAGTGGTAATAGAGTCTCAAGTTTTATGATCCAAAGGGAAATGCCAAATGTAACCCACTCTATGGTACCTTGATAAAGACAGCAATTGGGTCTATACCTCTAGATTTCCCACATAAGCTAGGATTTATGCATGCAAACAATTAGGTAAATGAAATTGCAAGACATCTAGTTGAATCTATCTTCATTATCCATAGACAAATATACACATTTCTTGTATTATTTTAATAAGATGCCTTGCAAAATATTGACAAGGGGTTTTACTACCTTCTAGTTGACAAATTGGTTAGAATAACATTTGGATCAACAAATGTGATTCAAATAATTTGTAAGATCTTCATTAATGCAGACAATACTCATAGAGACATTAAAAAATGTCAAATATGCACATTTCAAACATTCCTTTTAGATTTTTTGTATGGTATTACCATCTTTGGGAGAAAACCTCAAAAATTACAATACAAAATTGTAGTAAACCCTTTGTTGGAAATAAACCCTAATGGTTGGAACCTCTTCTCTTTTGTTTCAACTTTCCATACCATCATGTAGTAGTGGATGAGGAACCAAGGTTGCCTACATTTGCATAGGCTACCCATGCTTGCTTGGATCATCATCACATGGTCATGCGCTTGGTATCATGCCTTTGGCATCAACAACCATATGTTTTATACATAAATCAAGTCTTCCATAAGTACCAAGAGATGTTTTAGAGATTTGCTTAGTGTGATTGTTCCTCAATTGCTTGTAGGGAATTGATGAAGAACATGACATTACAAACTTCTTGTGCAAGATGAGGTAAAACCCATGAAAGCTATGAGATAGACAATCTAGAATATATATGAGGTTCATTGGGAACTAAATTCATCCATTGCATTAATGGCAAATTGAAAATCTTCATCTATCATTAAAATGCAAGAAAATGTGTGTTCTCAAGATACACATTGTTGTTTTAGGTAGGAAAACCCTTTTGGAGTAGTTATAGGGTCAATTATGATCATTAATGGCATATTAGGAAGATTTGGGGAGTGGTTGAATCAAACAAGAGGAAATGTGGGAACTAGAGGCGGGATAGGAGGCCAAAAAAGGAGATGCAAGGTTTTGTTGCAAAATTGGACATCAAGAATGTACATTACAATATAAATTTGGGTGTCCATCAAAACTTTGTAGAAGGGGTGAATTGAGAAAAGTTAGTAATGTGGAGAAATGTTGGAGGGAGATGACACTAGACATCAAGATGGGATGTTTGATTGGAAAAAGATGTTCGAAAGTCAACTTGAACTTTGCACAAGAAACAAGCTAAAAATGGCATTGGGAACTTTTGCAGGGATTCAACATAGAAGTGGAATTGAGGAAAATACATTCAAATGGAAGTCTAAAAGTCCACAAAAAATCCCCAATAAAGGTTTGGAGGGAATGTAGGAAAATGATATACAATCATTAGTTAGAAGTGGAGGTAGGATTGGAGGAAGTCCAAAGCTCCATAATGGGAAAATAATTATGTAAGAGGGATTGGGAATGATGTAGGAAAAACTTGCAAAAATAGAGGAAGTGGAGGAAATGGAGGGGAGAAGGAAGAAGTCTAGATGGACTCCAAAGTCTATAAAGGAGAAGGAATGATAGATTTGTGGGGATGTTGAAAAGGAAGGGAGGTCAAGAAAAATAAACTAAAGTCTAGATGTCTTTCGAAATCTTGTAAACAAGAAGCAAGGAAAAATAAAGGAAGAAAGGACCTAATGAACCTTGCAAAAATTTTATGCAGGAGGAGAGGTTAAGATTGGACATTGGGTGATTTGGAAATGTCTAGGAGTCCATAAAGAAATTGCAACATTGCAAAAACAATAGGAAATAACCAAAATACTCCTAGACTTACAACTTTCTTGGAGTTTTGCAAGTTCCAACATCTTATGAGGATATGGAGAGGGATGTCGAACAACACTTAGACCTAATAGATCAAGGGAGACCTGTTTGGATATTTTCCAAGTTAGATATATATAATGGGTATAGTAAGGTAAAATGCACATGGGGATTCGAATTGAAGCAAATTTTTGTATAGTTAGATTGAGCTCCAACAAAAAGATGGTTACAAACTACATGCAGTCCAATCCTCAAACTTAATACTCTCTTCTTCTTCACCTATACTTATTCTCATGTCTAATTGACCATATTTACAATTGTTAGGCTTCATTGTTTATATATGCACTTAGGATTTCAAATTCACATTCTTTTCTCCATTTTGGTGCCCAACTCCTAAATCGTCAATATTTCAGAATAACCTAACCATGTAGCTTGTATTAACTCTCTTGTGGCTTTGCACCTACTTTGACACCATGGATTATAATTCAGATTCCTTGTGCTATATGTGATCATTGTTCCTACTATCATCATCCCTAGCCATTCAAATGCACCATTGTTCATTCCTTTCAAAGCTTTATGTCACTTGCAATCTCCATCCTTTCTGTAACATGTGCAATGTTCTACTAAATTTTCCTAAATTTTAACCCACAAGTGATTAAACCATGATTCCATAACATAGCAATAATTTTTATCTTTTCCATAATGTTAAATTACATGCACATTTGAAATAAACACTTCCAAACTTCCATTGCATTTCATTGTAATTTCACTTATCTTTCCATAATATTGATTTCATATTGAATAAACTCAAGTTTAACATTCATGTTTACAACCTTCCATATAAATGGGTACAAAGTACATACATAGCTCTTCTGAGCTTCTAGCACTAGAAGTACATATGGTCTAGGTAATCCCCCTTCAAATCTTGGTTGCCAACTGATGAGGAGAAGCATCACTCAAGCGTTTTTCTGCCAACCACAGACTTACTGCGGTCCCCCGCACATCTACCTATCAAGTAAGATGGCCCTACCCTTTGACGAAGAGATTGGTTTAGTAACCCCATAATACTAGCCTTTCCTGAGCTTGGTGTTGTGTCCTACAATCTAGAACTTTACTATACAGTGGCTACAACCTATGTGTATGACAATCCTGGACTAGAATGCATAATTGGATCACAATGAATTGATAGTGTAAACAATGGCAACTTACACTACTTTAGCCAAAGAATTCAACACTTAGTTACTTCGAGTGAGAGTTATCCTATTCACACACCTTTGTAGCTTGATTTGTAATGACCACACATATTCTATGCATAGGCTATCCCCTTCATTGGATTATCCTAACCCCAGGAATAACCTATTTCCTCTTGCTAAAACATTACACTATGGTAAATCAAACTTGAAACATAAATTAGACTTTCACAAGCTTCCTTATAAACCAAACTATATCTATTTAAGCATGACTTAACATAGTCTATAGTAAAACACATAAGCACTCATTACCTACATACATAATATGCTAAGATAATCCCCTTATATGGGTTTAACAAACATCTCAGCTTCTTTCATACTTTTTATGAAGTAAACAAACATAAAAACATCTATTTTCCTTTTTCCAAACAATTCAAGCAACACCCATAAAATCAAGCAATCTTTTCAACTCAAAACAAAAAAATAAAGTAGAGAACTAGCATGCCTATAATTGAATAGCTCCAATTGATAAAACATGTTTCCTAGCACAACACCAAACAGTTTGCAATTCCTTTCCTTGACCAATTCCCACAAATAAATCTCTCTAAAACCTCACTAATCTCACACTAAAAACCTCTCAATTCGCAACTCAATATTGCAATAGAGTAACACTCAAAAAATCAAAAAATAAGAATGCAAGAATGTGTCCCCTTTGAAGTGGAAGGCACCTTTATTTATATAGAAAGATCAACAACTAAAGGCTAGAAACAGGGTATCAAGATTGACACCTCAACTCAGAAAGTTCGACTCAATAAGAAGAAGAAAGGTGGCAGCTTGAATCAATGCACAATAAACACATACTCGTCCATAGTGAATGATTCACCCCATTCAACTGGACAAGAAGAATGATAATTAGAAATGCAAGGTAATTGTCTCCTACAGGTCGACTTATTTGGCCAGTTCCCTATTTGACCAATTCATATATTTCACATTGCATCACAAGCTGGAATTTGCATTGCAGGTTTAGACTTCTATTTGGTTCGCACTATTCTCAGTTTGGCGCCACCTAGACACCACACTTCCTATTTCTTTGGTTTTCTATTTAGCTCAAAGACTAAATCAAAGTTATTTTATGCATTTTAGATTAGCATCGCTTCTGAGCATTGACTTTGTCTTGAATATTACTTCCACGTATTACTTGGATTAATAACTTTGCGCATACCATAGCGCTGCATTCTTTATTTGTACATCATGTTTAATCATTTAAACATTGTCTATAGTTTATGCACTATCACTTTTAATTTTCGTGCTTTACATATTTCATGCCCTTTAATGTATAAACAACGCTATTAATATTTATTTTATATATATATATATATCAACTTACACAATTATAGAATGCATATACTTATATTCATTTATTCCATAAAATAATAAAACATGTGTAAATATATATATATATATATATATGTTGGAGCACCTAGGAGCAACTGCACACCAAAAAGAAAGCTTCACGAGAGAGAAGCAACACACGAAGAGGCTATTTCACCAGGAGTAAAAGGAATAAAATTGAGACGTGATGATACATATTGTATAGAGTGCCTTATAAAAGGCATGAAAATATGTGACGGGTGCACAACTACCCAGCATAGGGAATACCACCCGGTGATTAATTAAAAAAAAAACTAACCCTAAGTTAACTTAAGGAAAAAGTGAATGGTAACACCTTTCAGTCTAACACCCCCCTTAAGCGCAACTTAGGGAAACTAAAAATAAAAAATGGGATGCAAAAATGGGTCTCGGAAACGAGGCCATGTTAGGTACCCATGCACAACTACAATGCAAAACAAAAATCTCTCACAACCAAAGAAAAGGAGAAATACCCTGTGGGAAAAAACCCCTCTCCAAAAGAGAGAAAAACATAAAAGAGAGAAAGAAGGAAAGAGGACTCATCAAGACCCCCCAAGGACAACTTCCTTCACCCCAAGCATTGATCTCAACAAAATATAGCGAGGAGATGCCAAAGGTTTAGTGAAGATGTCTGCAACCTACTGCTTCGTAGGCAAATACTCCAAACTCAGAACACCCTCCTGAATGAGTTGTCGAATGAGGTGCATGTGGATTTCAATATGCTTCGTGCGTTGATGCTCCACTGGGTTGTGAGAAATATGTATGGCACTTTGATTATCACACCAAAGAGTAGTGGGATGATCAACAGGAAAGCCAAACTCAACCATCAACTGTCAAAGCCACAAAACCTCCTGACTAGCCAAAGTAGTGCCTTGGTACTCAGCCTCGGTCGATGATAATGCAATAGCAGTTTACTTCTTGCAAGACCATGCAATCAGACCATAACCAAGACAAAAGAAAAATCCAGAAGTGGACTTCCGATCATCAACATCACCAGCCCAATCTGAGTCAGTGAAGCCCACAATATGAGTAGCACCTGATGTGTAATGAATGCCAAAATGTGTAGTGCACTGAATGTACCGCAAGATGCATTTGGTTGCCTTCTAGTGACTCTCATGAGAATCTTGAGAGAAATGAGAGACAAGACCAACTGCAAAGGAAATATCAGAATGACTATGTGTCAAGTACAAAAGGCTGCCAACCAACTACCGATACAAGGTAGCATCTACTGATGGAGTACTGCAACTGGAAGACAACACAACACTTGATTGAAAAGGAGTGGTGGCTAGCTTGCAATCAACCATCTAAAATATTTGAAGCAAATCAAGAGCATACTTCTACTGGAAAATAGAAATACCTGCAGAAGATTGATGAATTTGAAGACCAAGGAAGAAATGCAAAAAACCAAGGTCTGTCATATCAAACTGCTCTATCAAAGCTCTCTGAGTATCTTCAATCATGGCAGGAGAACTCCAAGTGAGAATCAAATCATCCACATAGAGAACAAGAATGAGAAGATCCCCCCATGCCTCTAAATGTAAAATGTAGGGTTAGAGTGACATCTAGTGAATCTAGAAGCAAGCAAAAAATGGTCCATCTTCTCATACCAAGCCCGAGGGGCTTATTTGAGACCATATAATGAATGCTTAAGCCTGCAAACAAGTGAAGGGTCCTGCACAAAACCTGGTGGACACTCCATATAGATCTCCTCCTAAAGATCACCATGCAGGAAAACACACTTCACATCCATCTGATACACTGACCAACCTTGAGATGCAACAATAGAAAGTACAAGATGAATGAAATCCATCTTGGCAACAAGAGCAAAGGTCTTTGAATAGTCAATGCCCTCAACCTAAGAAAACCCCTTTGCCACAAGACGAGCCTTGTACTTGTCAATAGAACCATCAATTGCAAATTTGGTACGATACACCCACTTGCATCGAACCAACTTTCTTCCCTTAGGAAGAGGAACAAGATCCCAGGATTGATTCTTCATCAAAGAAGAATATTCCTCAGCTATAACACTATCCCACTCTGGAACACCTGAAGCATCTGGAAAATTTTGAGGATCAGTAGAAACTGCATGACTCAAAATACTGATACCTGAAGTGTGAGAATGAGTGCAGCGAGAAGTGGTGGGATCACCTGCATGAGAACCAGCCTCCTTAAGAACAGTTCGAGCCCAAAGAGGTTGTGTGGGTGCAGGCTCAAGAGAAGATAGAGTTATGTCAACAAAAATATCAATACCATCATCATTAGGAGCATCAACAACATCATCAACAACAAAACAATACATACTCTGAAGAATAACTGGGAAGAAGGGAGGTAGAGGCCTATGATGGAGAATCCTTCAAAACGAAAGACTCATCAAAATGAACATCACGATGAGAATGTACCTCTTTAGTGATGGGATCAAACAACTGATATCCCTTCACATCTTCACAATAGCCAACGAAGATGAACCGCTGACTCTTCTTCTCCATTGCTTTCCGCCTCCTTGTTGGAATGAATGTCTATGTATCATTGCCAAATACTCTGAAGTAGGAGACCTTAGGCTTGACATGAGACCAAGCCTCCTCAGGAGTCATACTCCGCATTGCCTTATGAGGCATACGGTTCTGAATGTAGTTGGCACAATTGACAGCCTCTGCCCAAAAAGCTGGAGCCATGGACCTAGACTGGATCATGCGATTGGCCATCTCCCGTAATGTTCTATTATTCCACTCAGCCACACCATTCTTTTGTGGAGTGTATGGCACTGTGTGCTGATGAAGAATACCTCGAGCACTGTAGAAATATTGAAATGCCCTATTGACATACTCCTTCCCATTATCTGTGCGAATCTTCTAAAGGGAATGCCCTGACTACTCTCTACAAATGCAAGGAATGTCATGAAGAAGCGAAGAACCTCATCCTTTTACTTCAAAAAGTACACCCAAGTGTGGTAGAAGTCATCAATGAAGGTAAGCACATACTTGGCCCCCAGAAATGAAGGAGTGGGAAATGACATGAGATCACTATGCACCAACTCAAGGGGTGCCAAAGCACATGTGGCCATACCTTTTGGAAATGGATCTCGATGATGTTTCCCAAGTACACAACCCAAGCAAACCCCATCAGAACAAGATATCTGAGGTAGGCCAATCACCAAATTCTGTGTGCTCATCTATTGGATATATTTGTAATTTAGGTGCCTAAACCGCTCGTGCCACAACTTGCTCACAAAATTTGCATGAGCAATAAAGGATGATCCTGATGAAGGCTCAAATCCATCAAACTTATACAAGTGGGTTCTATGATCAACTACTCCAGTAGCAACAACCTTCTCAAGATTCTTTAACTCTCGAATAGTCACATCACTGGGAGAGAACTCAACAAGCCTTCCATCGCCATGCCAACAAATATGATAAATGGAGAGCAAATTCTGTGAAATATCAGGAACAAGAAAAACATCATCAATGCAACCATCCTGCATCTGGACTGAGCCTGTCCCTAAAACAAGAATCTAAGAAGAGTCTCCAACTGCAATGTGAGTAGTATGACTATCAGAAAGAGAATCAAGAAGATATGCATCATGAGTCATGTGATGTGAGGCACTGGAATCAAGAATCCAACTATCATGGATAGAGGACAAACCTCTTGTTGCAAGGGCTTGGCCTTTTCCCAAGGAAGAAGACTTCGACATGGCAATGTTGTGCTTCTTCATAGCTTCCTCCAATGCTGCGAGCCTCACAAAACAATGTGCATCATTATGCCTTGACTTTCCACAAAAAGAACATTTTCCCTTCTTCTTCTTAGACTTGGAAGATGATTCTCCTGAGTTAGAAGAAGGAGGTGCAGGCTTCTGATCATTCTTCTCCTTAGGCTTGGAGGGATTCTCACCACCAGAAGGAGAATCTGTCTTAGGCTTCTTCTTATTCTTACCCTTGCTCTTGGAAGATTGAGTCATTAAGGCATGACTCTTAGGAAGAGCATCCATCTGGATCAACTTGGCTTGCTCCCTAGCCGGTTGATCACAAAACACCTCAAAGGAAGGCATCTTATGGTCTTCTCCCATGGCATCCATAGTAGAATAGAAGGTAGAGGCAAACACTTGAAAATGACCTCTCAGTTTTGACAAGATCAGGAAGATACACTCATCATCATTTTTGGCATGACCACACCCTTTCAGCTGCGACAAGATCAATTTGAACTGTACAAAGAAATCCTGAATAGTGGGAAAGGCATCTAGAGAGAGAGAGGTGAGATCGGCTTCAAGTTGCAAGATTTTGAACTAGTTTACTTTCCCATACAACTTAGAAAGCTTATCCCATACTTCTTTAGGTGTCTTACATTCGACAATGTGAAACAACAGATTATCAGACACATGGAGATCTATGAGCCCTCTAGCCTCATCCATTTTGTTTTTATGAACAAATTTCTCAATTTTTTTAGTAAACTCGAGTTGTTCGGCATCTAACATTTGCCAAAGCCCCCAAGATTGTAACAACTGTGACATTTTAAGCTTCCACGTGTGATAGTTGTGCGGAGTGAGTGGGTCAATCTTCGGTTCTGACATGGTGGGAAAATGGACACAAATGGACCAATAAGCTACTTATATCCCCCACAAAAGGAATAGATCCAACAATGTGCACTCCAAAATATTTTTTTGCCAAAAAAAGACAATTTTGAGCAAGAAACTGACAAAGAATTTAGGCTACAAGCCTACAATTTGAGGCAAAATTTAAAACTTGCAATTTTGAGGCAAAATTTTTCAAAAAAGAGTACCTCAATCAAGCTCCAATCACACCATGCAACAAGATTCTTCCGCGCAAACCAAAGCCTCTCCAAAAAAAACTCCACAAGCCTTAGCTCAAACAACATTGAAGGTACTAGAGTATAAAACAACTTATTTCTTTAGCTATCTCACCAATGTGGGACAAAAGTAGCAACCAAGTGAAAAAAAGCAATTTTCACCCCCAAAAAAGAAGGAAACCCTAGATAAAATATTCGCCAAGAGAAATCATGGGCTGAGAAAAATTCGAGCCTCCAAATGAACTTCGTGCAGCCTTGAAAATGTTGAATCGCAGCCTTTGGAGCAAAAAAAACATGCCTCCTAGATGACATGTCCCCTCTCCAATCAAGCCTTAAAAAAAAACGCCTCCCTTAGCAGATGAAATCCACACAACAATGCCAAATCATGGACAACACTCCAAGTTCTCTAAAAATGAATCTGCGCCAAATGCCAATCTTCCACAACAGAAGTCACACCTCCAATCAAGGATTCACTACCTCTCTTGGCTTCCCACACAGGAAAAAAACACCTCAACAAATAATTCGAATCACTCTCCCCTCAAACGCAACAATAAACAGGTTTCAACCCCTTCTGTCGCCAATGCACAAAGAAAATCGAATGCCTTGAAGCAAGGATTCACTGCCAAAGCATTTCAATGCCTTTCCAAGGGATAGCAAGAAAAATCACTGCCTCTTTCTTCAACAAAAAAAATGCACCAAGCCTAAAACTAAAGAGTTCCTCAGTGCACCACAACCAAAAAAAATGTCTCCTCCAAATAGATTTCCAACGCCCTTGAGATGACTCGGCTTCAGCATAAGAAAGAAAGAAACGTGCCTCCAACCAAGCAAAAAATCCACGCTGCCCTCTCCTCAAATCGTTGTAGCCAATGGAAAATGACATAAAACAAACGTTTCAAAAAATGCCTTCTCAAAATAGAGAAACAACGCCTTCCTTTAGACGGACAAAAATGCCACAGAGAAAATGCCACAAATTTTCCTTCAAATCATCCCTGACAAAAACTCTCTAGAAGGTGGTTGTACAAAAACTGCTTTGATACCATGTTGGAGCACCCAAGAGCAATTGCACACCAAAAAGAAACCTTTCTCGAGAGAGAAACAACAAACAAAGAGGGTATTTCACCAAGAGTAAAAGGAATCAAATTGAAATGTGATGATACATATTGTACAAAGTGCCTTATAAAAGGCATGAAAATATGTGACGGGTGCACAACTACCCAGCATGGGAAAAACCACCTGGTGATTAATTAAAAAAAAACTACCCCTAAGTTAACTTAAGAAAAATGTGAACGGTAAAACCATTCACTCTAGCAATATATATATATATATATATTAATCCACTCGTATGGACATTTCCATTACATCGATACATACACGTATATCAATATATATGTATGTGCATATACATATGGGTAAAAACACAATCCTGTGTCACACTTTATAAAGGAATCAACCAATAGCAAATTTTTTTTTGAACTTCGACCACATAAAAGTGGTCTTTATGTTTTGAACTTCAAAATGATGTAAACTAATGAAATGTAAAACTTTTGATGAAGTTTATTCCTGTAATTTTTTAGAGTTAAAAAAAAAATGTTTTCATTACTCTTTTTTATCAATTTAAGAATAGATTTTGGAATGTTGAAAATTTTAGAAAAAGTTACTTCAAGGGCCGTCAAGAAATAAATTGAAAAAAACTTCATTTCTCCCTATTTTTTTTTTCTCCAAATAAGTAACTTCAATATCTTGTGCATGGAAAAAACTTTCAAATTTTGATGTATATTTTTTTGTAATAACATTTTAAAGTCAAATTTGCTATAATTCGATAGTTTTCACGGGTCGTCAACTATTGTCTATTTTTTTAATCATTTTGAAAAAACAAATTATACCCTTTTGAAGAAGACTCTTTCCTCTTGTGCCCCATATATATATATTTAATATGTTCTACTATTTTTTTAAAATTTCTAATCAGCCTCTTTTTTAACTTTAACAACCTATTTGCATTATTTTAAAAATAAAATAGATTAAAGCTAATCAAAATATTTAAAAAATTACATATTTAGATTCACCATTCCGAGCTCTACAAAAGGGTATTTTTCTTTTAAAAAAAAATCATTCTGACTGAAGAAATACTTAGTTGAAGTTGAAAGTTTTAGAAAATTCTAAAAAAAGTTGAGTTGGCTGCCAACTAGACAGTTTCGGCCGAAAGGGTTTCTATAGAAAGAGTTTCTGTCGAAACCTTTTCTATAAAAACCCCACACATAAAATAAACCAACTTCAAAGCCAATTTAAAAGCAACAAAGGGAAAAAATTATTTTTTTGGTTTCCACCGAAGCCTATTCGGTCGAAACCCTGTGTGCCATGTATACGCCACATGGTTTTGGTTGAAACCTATTCGGGCGAAACATTTCCAACCAAAAATATTTCGCTTGGAACTATTTATTTGGCTGAAAGTGTGACACAGTTTTGTGTTTTTACCCATATATTGTATATTTATATAACATTGCCTTCACACATACAATTTCAATAACATCGATTGACATATATGCATATATATATATGGCATTTCGCCTTGTTCATTTGATGTCCCCATGCATATGGGTAATCCATCCATAAGCATACATAGATACGTCTATCTATGTATACTCATGTACGCATTTACTCTTGTGCATGAGTTCACCGTAGACGTGTACATATATACGTATATATCTCATTGATCAAATGTAAACACATAAAGAACCCACAATTTCCAGAAACTCAAACACTTAGACTAAATCAAGACCGCTCACAAACAAAACCATAACCTCTCCTAATTCATACACAAACAAGACTAAGGTGACTTACAATTTCCCAGGCTATTGACTCAATTTGATTATACTAGAAGTGAGTGTGTGAAAGCTCAATTAGGCTCATTAAGAATTACCAGACCAATTCTCTTCTTCGGAGTGATACTTCCCCTCTCTTCTAGACGATTAAATCTGTCCCTGCATCCAACTTAGTACATAGAAAATGTAGTTAGCTGAATCAATTACAACCTTTTGCATCATATATTTCATAGACAAAATCATTACATAACTTCAATTTGAATCGAATATTCATTTATAGTATTTCTGATATACATAAAGCATAAACACACACATTTAAAGCATTTTCACACAACTAGGTAAAAGTAAATAAATAATAGCACAATGGGGTGTAACATATCCCCCCCATAGTGAATCATCGTCCTCAATGATCTTAAGTATCAGACATAAACAATAAAACAAATACAAAACAATATAGTTTTCAAGAGCTCTCAAAAGCATGCAAATCATGAGGAAACTTTTGCTTGATTTCTGCATAGTCTTCCTAGGTGGTTGAATCCTTTGAATAGTAATCCAATTGGACTTTGCATTGCAGAACCTCTCTGTTTCGCAATCAAAGCTTATGTGTTCTGAGCACTATGAGAGGATCGATCGTTACCACCCTTGGGTCCTGAACTTGTAGAGCATTCCAATCAGTGACATGATTATCACCTGGTATATACATCTAAAGGTAAGAGACATGAAAGACATTGTGCATCCAGGCAAGAGCTAGTGGCAAGGAAATTCGATACGCAATAGGGTTGATCACTTCAAGAACCTCAAAAGGACCTACATAGCATGGAGCTAATTTGGATGATTTTCCAAACTTAATACAACTCTTATGAGGCTTGACCCATAGCAAAACCTTTTCTCCTATTGAGAAATTTCTGGGTACTCGCTTGGAATATGCATAAATTTTCTGTCTATCATTAGCTTCCACCAATCTTTGCTTAATAATTCCAACTTGCTACTCCATTTCCAATAACATCTCTAGTCCTAGGCTTACCCTATCTTCAAGCTTATCCCAGCTTATAGGAGTTCAACATTTCCGACCATACAATGCTTTGAATGGAGCCATCTTGATTGCAGAATGATAAGAATTTTTATATGCAAACTCAACCAATGGTAGGTAATCCTCCCACTTGTATTGTTGATCCATGCAATACATCCTTAGTAGATCTTCAAGTACCTAGTTAACTCTTTCAGTTTGACCGTCCGTCTCCAAATGATATGCTAAACTTATATTCAGTTGGGTACCAAGTGAAGAAAACAAGGTTTGCCAAAACCTAGAAGTCACTTGGGCATCCCTATAAGAGATAATCTTCTTAGGAATCCCATGCAATCTAAACACTTCTTAAATAAAATTTCGTACTATTCCAGGGGCTCCATTAGTTAAATTCCTAGGAATAAAATGTGCTACCTTGGTAAGCTTATCCACTACCACGAGAATGGCATTATGCTTGTTCCTAGAAATAGGTAGGCCTTGCACAAAGTCCATGCTTATGACTTGTCACTTACTCTCAGGAACATCGTGAGAATACAAAAGTCTTGCAAGGTGATGATATTTCGCCTTTGCCCTTTGACATTCTAAGCACTTTGCTATGAAACTAGCATCATCTCCCTTCATTCCCTTCCAAAAATATAAGGCTTCACATCCGTTAACATCTTGGTCACACCAGGATGTCTAGAGTATGGTGCATTGTGAACTTCTTTCCACACCAAGTTCCTTAATTCTTCAGAATTAGGCACATATATCCTTCCTTTAAACCTTAACAATCCACTAGGTTCAAAATGGAATCCTTCATACCTTGTGTCATGTGGATTATTCAAGAGTGCTTTCTTGACTTGCTCAAAATATTCATCACCCTTGGATTTTTGCAACACTTGGTCCTTAAGTCAGTTTGAATTACTACTATTGAAGCGATATGCCTCCTACGACTTAGGGCATCGACTACCTAATTTTCTTTTCCCTTGATGTAGTTAATGTTGAAGTCGTAATCAGTTACCAACTACAACCATTTCCTTTGTCGTGAATTGAGGTTGGGCTGGGTGAACAAATACTTTAGACCGTGATGATTCGACTTTAGTTCAAACAATTTACCCATTAAATAGTGTCTCCACATTTGCAATCCGTGAACTATTGCTGCTAACTCCAAATCATGCGACATAAATTTTCTTATAGGGCTTTAGCTTTCTTGATTCATAAACCATGACTTTCCCTTCTTGCATTAAGAATCCACCTAATCCTTCACCCAATGCATCCGTAATGACAGTAAAGTTGTCCTTTGGATTGGGTACCTTCAAGATTGGTGCCGAAGTCAACTTCTCCTTGTAGGCCTATCCGTATTATTGGTATTTCCTCTAGCGTTGTTGTTACTGTTATTGAAGTTTCTTCCTCCGCAATCCCTTCTAGGTTCAATCCAATTGTTTTGAGGTCCTTTGTCCTCTTACTTCTGAGAATCCGGTCCTCCACTAAACTTCTTTGGAGTTTGATTATCCCGAGGCCTATCAAACTTCTTTCAATTCCTCTCTTGATAGATTGAGACGACTTTAAGATTTTGCTCTTGCTTAAATGCTTTCTCATAAACTAGATCCATGGTTGCTAGACCGTGGGCATCAACTTCTCCACCTACTTGGTTATTCAACCCCATGATGAATTTCTTGATTCAAAATTGCTCATCTTTTTGATACATAAGTATGTACCTCAAAAAATGGGTGAATTTCTCCCAGTAATCGTTCACCAATGAGTCTTCTTGCCTTAAATTCTAGAAATCAGTGAGCTTTTGATCATGGAAAAGTTGGGGTAACCACCTTTTCCAGAAAATTTCAACAAACTCACTCTAGGTTAGCCTTAAAGAACTAAGTCCTAATTCCATCTTTTTGTTCATCCACCAGTTAGAAGCTTCTACTGCCAACTGGAAGGCTCTCCAAACAACTTTCGTGACCTTAGAATAATTTCTAATCTCAAAGTATTTTTCCATTTGTAGCAACCAAGCCTCAACCTCATCTCCGTTGGTACTTCCTTCAAATTTGGGAGGGGTAATTTTTCCCATATGCCTAGATAATTCAGTTGCCACACGTCTTCTCTTACTACTTTCTGATTTGGACTAAGATTGTGTTTTATCAGTCGCATGTTCACTAACATGGGTGTGATCTCAAGAATTTTCTCCCTCTTCCTCTTCCTCATGAGGCACTTCCTCATCATTATTTGGTATTTCTTCTTTCACTCCATCTTTCCCCCTTCTTGTTCAAGGTTTCCTATTCGTTCCTTGGTTTCATCCATCATTGCTAGAATGTGATCCAACTTGGCTTCAACATTCTCGGCCTCCTGCCCTACTTCCGGACTTTCCCCAAGGTTAGTGCAGGTTCTAACCATTTCCCAAAGTCGAAGTACACTTGGAGGGTTTCATGGAATTAGACCTAAGAAAGTTTACTTATTATTTCCAAAAGATCATACAAGAGCATATTTTCACATGCAAACAATTCATTGAAAAGCTTATGCACAAGTTTTGATAAGAATATGATTTTCATTTATTCATAAGGATTTCAATATCCTTGTTTTACATTGATTGACTATTCAAATAGTCAAGAGGAGAGTATCCATCAGATTCACTCTCAGATACATAACTGTGTGCGGTGTACCCCTCAGATTTTTGTTCATCTCTATCCCAAAATGGATAGTATCCCTTGGATTTATCTTTCGATACACACTTTCGAGGTACATAACCCTCAGACTTGTCACTTGTGGCTATTACAATAATTTCAGCAATGGGTATAACATGAGGGTCTCTAAACAACATAGCTGAACTGACACTACATTTTGAGGGCATATCCGTAGAGAGTGATAAGACTCTGATTTTTCCGGAGAGAGGAGGTAAATGATTGAAGTTGGCTTCATTGCTCATCCTTCTCTTCTCTTGGCTAATTCACGATAAGGCATGACTGAATGTCTCGGTATCGCTTAGCCAAATGGCATTGTCATAGTTGGTTCCCTCAATGGTATGAACAAGGGCTTCTTTTTCCTTCTTAGCCCATAGGTAGCACTCATTTCCGATTACTGACTTCCTTGCAATTAACCTAAGATGCACCATCCTAACACAAGAATTCCAAACATTAGACTCATTTAATGCTGGAAGGAAAACATAGCAAGCATATAGGTTCCAAAGTTAAACCTAACAACTCTGATACCACATATAACATGCTCAATGTTCTACTCAAAATTTTTCCTAAGTTTTAACCCATAAGTGAATAAACCATAATGCCATAACCTAGCAATAATTTTTTTTTTCCATAATGTAAATTACATGCACATTTGAAATAAACACTATTCCAAAATTCCATTACATTTCATTGTAATTTCACAAATCTTTCCATAATATTGATTTCATATTGAGTAAACTCAAGTTTAACATTCATGTTTACAACCTTCCATATAAATGGGTAGAAAGTACATACATAGCTCTTATGAGTTTCTAGCACTAGAAGTACATATGGTTCGGATAATCCCCCTTCAAATCTTGGCCACCAATTGATGAGGAGAAGCATCACTCAAGCATTTTTTTGCCAACCACGAAGTTACCCTCGTACATCTACCTATCAGGTAAGATGACCCTACCCTTCGACGAAGAGATTGGTTTGGTAACCCCATAATACTAGCATTTTTTGAGCTTGGTGTTGTATCCTACAAACTAGAACTTTACCATACAGTGGCTACAATCTACTTGTATGACTATCCGAGACTAGAATGCATAATTGGATCATTGTAAATTGACAGTGTAAACAGTGGCAACTTACACTACTTTGGTCAAATAATTCAACACTCAGTTACTTCGAGCGAGAGTCATCCTATTCACACATCTTCTTAGCTCGATTTGTAATGACCACACATATTCTATGCATAGGCTATCCCCTTCACTAGATTATTCTAACCCCAGGAATAACCTATTTCCTTTTACTAAAACATTACACTATGGTAAATCAAACTGAAACATAAATCAGACTTTCACAAGCTTCCTTATAAACCAAACTATAACTATTTAAGCATGACTTAACATAGTCTATAGTAAAACACATAAGCATTCACACCTACATACGTAATATGCTAAGATAATCCCCTTATATGGGTTTAACAAACATCTCAACTTCTTTCATATTTTTCATGAAGTAAACAAACATAAAAACATCTATTTTCCTTTTTCCAAACAATTCAAGCAACACCCATAAAATCAAGCAATTTTTCAATTTAAAACAAAAAATTAAGTAGAGAACTAACATGCCTATAATCAAATAACTCCAATTGATAAAACAGGTTTCCTAGCATAGTCTCCACCAAACAATTTGCAATTCCTTCCCTTGACCAATTCCCACAAAGAAATCTCTCTAAAACCTCACTAATCTCACACTAAAAACCTCTCAACTCACAACCCAATATTGCAGCAAAGTAACACTCAAAAAATAAGAAAATAAGAATGTAAGAATGCGTCCCCTTTGAAGTGGAAGGCACCTCTATTTATACAAAAAAGATCAATAACTAAAGGCTAAAATCAAGGTATCAAGATTGACACTTCTCAGCTCAGAAATTTTGACTTAGCAAGAAGAAAAGGTGGTAGCTTGAATTGATGCACAATAAACACATACTCAACCATAGTGAATGAGTCGCTCCATTCAACTGGACAACAAGATGATAATTAGAAATGCAAGGTAACTGTCTCCTACAGGTTGACTTATTTGGCCAGCTCCCTATTTGACCAATTCATATATTTCACATTGCTTCACAAGCTAAAATTTGCATTGCAAGTTTAGACTTCTATTTGGTTTGCACTATTCTCAGTTTGGCGCCACCAAAACACCATGCTTCCTATTTCGTTGGTTTTCTATTTAGCTCAAAGACTAAGTTATTTTATGCGTTTCAGATTAGCATCGCTTCTTAGCGTTGACTTTGTCTTGCATATTACTTCCACATATTACTTGGCTTAATAACTGTGCGCATACCATAGCGCCGCATTCTTTATTTGCATGACATGTTTAATCATTTAAACATTGCTTATAGTTTATGTGCTCTTTTAATTTTTGCACTTTACATAAACATTTATGAAATGCGCTTTACTATATAAACAACGCTATTAACACACACAAATATATCAACTTACATGATTATAGAATGCACCTTTCGATATTCAAATGCATATACTTATATTCGTTTATTCCATAAAATAATAACGCAAATGTGTAAATACACACACACACACACTTGTATGGACATTTCGATTACATCGATACATACATGTATATCAATATATATATGTATGTACATATATATATGTCACTTTGTCCATTCGACGTCCCCATGCATATGGGTAATCCATCCATAAGCATACGTATATACATCTATTTACGTATACTCATGTACGTATTTACTCATGTGCATGAGTTCATCATAGACATATACATATATACGTATATATACATTTTGTTGGAAAAGGTGCCTCAAGCTTACTGACATGGAACTCCTGAAAGAGCAGAATCCGTGAGACCCTTGGAATGTCTTGCCAATGAGCAACTGTGTTCTAAAGTCTTGAAGGGATTAGATTGGTGTGACCTTGGACCTGTCTTGCCAACGAAAATCATCAGTATGACTTGAACTATCAGAGTGAGATTCCAAACTTGTTCCAAGGGTAGATGTCTTTCCGAAGGAGATCATCGGGGAGACTCTTGTCGATGGACATGTTGGGGTGACTTGAACTATCGATTTGACATTTCAAACTGTTGCCGGTGGTGTTACTCTTGTCGATGGGTCTGGACATCGGTGTGACTCCTACCGATGAGGTGATTGGGGTGACTTGGTTTGTCGATAAGACTTTCTAATTTGATGTCGATGGTATTACTCTTGTCGATGGATCTGCTCCTGCTGAAAGTCGGTGTGACTCTTGCCGATGTACATAGTCTTGGTGTTCTTTGGGACATCGAGGAGACTTGAACTATCGGTATGATATCTCAGTTTGTCGCCGATAGCATTGGTCATATCGACGGTCCTGTGGTCGGGAAGACTTCACCAATTCTAAGCGATAGACCAGTAGAAGGATGTGTAGCGTGCGATGGTCAATGGATAGTTTGACATCAGTGAGACACATTCTGTTGCCTCACCGATAAGCAATACATTTGAAAATCGTTTGACCAAACGACTGTCCTATGTGGTTTGTCTTGAACCAATGAAAGAAGCAGAATGCAAACCGGTTGGTAGTTGAACTGTTGTGACCATTCTCTTGTGGGAAATGAACATACCACTTGTCGAAGGATGATCAATTCAGATTGAGGATGGGATTGATTGATTGAGCATAGGATTGTTCTAAGTGTGTGAATTTCATTGTATGCTGTTGGAGAGCATTGTAACAGTGATGTTTTGTACAAAGTTGATCAGGGAAATGTTGTAAAATTGACATCCGAAAGTGAAGTTTGATCTCTGTATGTAATTTTGTTTACTGTAATACAAATAGGCTTTACTTGGTGTGGTGTGTTTTTTCTCTCATAAGGCTTTTCCCACGTAAATCTGGAGTCCAATTATGTATATGTCTATTTCTCTATTTTGTTACTATTTTCATGTGTATCTTATTGAACTATAATTGCAAAATTTAAAGTCATATCTGCATTCTTCTTTGAGTTTTGACATTAAGAGAGTTTGTTTCGCACCTTAGCTTTCCTTACAAGTGGTATCAGAGCCTGACTAGTTGTGTTATCCTTGTGGGCAGGTTGGGTTTTTTGTATCAATTATGTTCAGTGGGAGTCTTGTAGAAGTCTGATAATTTAAATTATAGATTAAGATGGCAAGCACATCAGGAAAGATTGAAATTGAGAAATTCAATGGCAACAATTTTGAGTTGTGGAAACTCAAAATGGAAGATCTGTTGGTTGATCGTGATTTTTGGCTTGCTATGTCTGGAACGAAACCTGAACGAAACCTTCAGGCATGAAGTAAGAGGATTGGGACCTCGCAAATCGAAAATCAAAGGGCCTGATAAGACTCTGTTCTTCTAAACATTCATGAAGAAAAAAAACATCTTCTTTGTGGAAAAGACTGGGAGCTATTTATCAAGGCAATTTCTTGGTGAATAAGTTGTTCTTGAGGAAGAAGCTGTACTTTTTGAAAATGCAGGAAGGAGTGTCTGTTGCTGATCATTTGAATGTTTTCAACATGCTGATTGCTCAATTAGCATTTGTGGGTGTGAAGATTGATGAAAAAGATTGTTGTATGCTATTGTTATGTTCTTTCCAGATTTTTGGGATCACTTGGTGATGACTATTAGGAATATGACATCCACTTTTAAGATGGAAGACATTG